>OX465579.1:176611787-176814287 GCA_950022655.1 Alentia gelatinosa
TGGGGGAGTGTATAGGGTATACAATAGACATATCAGACATAGAGGGGTGGTAGTGTATAGGGTACACACACATACAGTAGAGATATTAAATATAGGACGGTGGTGGTGGTTGGGGTGATGAGGGAGGGGGAGTGGGGGGAGTGTATAGGGTATACAATAGACATATTAGACATAGAGGGGTGGTAGTGTATAGGGTACTATAGAGGAAACCCATGAAAGTTTAGGGTCTGAGCTTGTATCCCATCGAATTTGAATCACATAGTAATTCACAAGGCGAAGCCACGTGAATTACTATGTGATTCAAATGAGATGGATCGAGCTTTGACCCTACACTTGAATGGGTTTCTGAATTTATCTCACCCTTAATATTGACTAATGGGCTCACATTTGTGACATTATCCCCCATTGGATATTTTTCCTATATATCTAATGGGCGTTAGATTCGAGTTCCGAATGTTAAGTCTATGGGGAAAAATATCTGGGGTGAGATAAACACACATACAGTAGAGGTATGAGACATAGGGGGTGGTGGTGGTGGGGGTTAGGAGGGGTATTGTATAGGGTATACAATAGAGGTATGAGACACAGAGGGGTGGTTGGGGTGGTGTGGGTGAGGAGGGGGAGTGGGGTAGTGTATAGGGTATACAATAGAGATATGAGACATAGGGGGTGGTGGGGGTGGCTGGGGTGTATTACTCATACACTCCCCCCCCCCCCGCCCATCCCGTTACGCGGGCCCTGCGGAAGTCCAGATCGATAGTTATAACCGGGATACGGTCACCGGACTCTCCTCCTCCCCCCCGCCGTCCCCCCGGACACGGGCGGCGGGGCCATCCCGTCCCCTGAGCCCGGCCCCGGGCTGGCCCTCCGCCGGCACCGGGAGGGGGGGGGGGGAGGCGGTCTACCCCCCGGCACGGGAGTGGGGCCCGGTACATATGCACGCTGTGCTACCTATTGCATAACCCCACTCTCCAAGCATAGATCCAGCGCTCTACTTCGGCCGCTTGTATCTCTGCACCGACCTGCCTGTTTGGGACCAAATCTGACCTACCAGTTTTTCAAATATCCTAAATTCTGAGCACTTTGGGGGTACTTAGTGGTTTTCTTGTTAATAAAGATGAATTTATTTCTCGGGTAAATAGTAAACACTCATAACTGTTATTTATTTATTTTAAACCAGGCCTAGTCTTCAGGAATACTTTCTTCATTGGGAAGCACTTCATGTATTGCAGGGTTTTGTTTGTCAACATGACACATGTGCTCATTCAAAGGGACAGTCTAATCAACTGTGAATTCACTTTATAAAGTGGTTTAAAGCTGAAAATAAGAGCCTATCCATGAAGCTCATATACCAATCACTATATTTCCAATCTCATAAGATATGAGTTGTTTACGTTTTATAACTTTTAACAGTTGCCTTATTTTGAACCTGAAATGTTGGCTGGTCCCCAATCTCCTTAGTTTATACTCATACAACCAGCATATGACGTCACTGGGTTCAGGCAGAGATTAGTAAGTGCTAGTGCCGCGAAAGATCTGGGAGGAGAGTAGCATAACCACCCCACTCTCCCCCCCGGTGCGTGTCTCACGAGAGCCGGTGTTCAGATCGCGCGGCCATCCGTGAACCGTGAGAACTATCACTATTCCCTTTATAAATACACAATACTGACTGGTTTCAGATACAAGCGGCCGTATGCTCCGAGGAGTTGACGCGTAGTAATATCTGAGCGTATGCGAGGATATTGCGCACAGTCAACTCCGAGGAGCATACGGCCGCTTTTATCCGAAACCAGTCTATATTGTATTTATTATCCACTTTTTTGGACAAGTGGCATGTCGATATCAGTATGTTTTGGTTATGCACTATTTCCCCATACGCACTATTTTTCCGAATGCGCCGCCCGGAGCATACAACGTATCCGTATGCGCCGGGTATGTCCATACACACTCCCTATGTGTTTTCTATGGGCACTTTGTATTAGGTGGATAATAAAACACCCCCCCCCCCCTTACCCACCTTTTATAAGCCGATCGGGTACTGGGGAACTCGACCCGAAACGAACTCGACCCGTTTCAGATACGTATGGATATGATAGTTTCGTATGGAAGGAAAGGTCTGACTCGTTAGCTTTTAGGTGAATGGGTTAGGATAGGGTTAAGGTTAAGGAAAGGGATAGCATGAGATACATTCTTTGTGGAAAGGTTTTCTGTTTGTTTTCTTCCCCAGAGAAGATCAAATTTGAAGCCAAGATAACATAATTACTCCTAGGTATAGTTGTAAAGTGGTACTTGAGTTGGGAAGATTTAAAATTGGTCAAGTTTTTTTGCTGGTTGAGTTTTTATGATATTTTGCCGATCTAGCTCCATGCCGAATCTCCGTATATGGCCGGCGTTTTTTCCTTTTATATATTATCGTAAAACTGGATGAGGTTTAATCTTGGCCACCGTATTCCACGACTGGAGTTTGGCAAAGTGACTTCATGAGGCGAAGCCGAGTGAAGTCCAGAGCCAAAACTTCAAGAGTGGAATGCGGTGGCCAAGATTAAAACGAATCAGGTTTTGATTTGATCCTACCCTGTGTCCTCGATTTTGGAATATTACGTGATAACAATGCTGTATGCCACTAGTGGCATATAAAACTCCGTATGCTAGTCAGCGTGGCATACGGAAACCCAATGTTAAGCCTATGGTATTTAATATTAGGGGTAGGATAAATGTAACTATGAGCAAATGGTATGTTCATTGATGAATGAGTAACCCACTTGCACCCAGTCAACTTGCCATTTCTCTAACTGCTTGAGTCTAGGATCCAAACATATCATGCACAAGTAGTCAATGAGGTGTTCGGATCCCAATTGATTGGTCATGCTCAGCTGGGTACACCTTAGACATTGAGACACTGGCCCTCTGCTCCTTTCCAAATATCACAGTGAATGGCACACAGATCGTGAAGGGTAGTTTTTTTGCAGCACGCTGAAAGTCCTTGTGAGAACTTCAACCTTTATACAATGTATATAGCCCGTGCAAGCATGCTCTAAAAAACAGTATTATTCACAGTGTTCAAAGTCACAAATTAGCGAAGGTCTATCCATGTAGTATGTAGGCAGAATATCTAAAATTTTAGGCCCCTCCCCCTCTCCATACTAATATAATCATACGGTGCAGAATAATGTAATTCATTAGAAACAAACCCTTCTCAGATAATGTCAAACTGATATAATTAGTGTTGCCCGAAAGCCTTTTGCCAACAATAAAACCAATGTATAGCATGTAGATACACGCATCAATGAACATCTGAAATATAACTCCAGACAAGTTCAGATCAAAATCAAAACCCGATAACATTTTATAAATCTCCTGTCTTTCTTCGTCTCTCTTCGTCTTCCCCTCTTTCTGTATCTCCCTCCTTTTATCTGGGCCCGTGATAGCACAACGTGTTATGAGAATGAATGATTCTCGTAATTCTATGTTTATAACGAGAGCACACCTCACAAGAACAGGCCGAGTATCGTTCCGGTCTGCTGCGCAATTCACAGTTTTCAAATAAAGGCGCAGATAACAGCAAATACTCAGTCTCCATTAGGACAATGAGAGTAAGCGCAGTGTCCCTTTTATGAATAACCCCCCCCCCCCCCACCCTCCCTCCTGCCTGCCTGCCTCCCTGTCTTCCACCCTGCCTCCTTCCCTGCCTCCCTTCCTGCCTCCCTTCCTCCCTCCCTGCCTCCTTCCCTCCCTCCTCCCTCTCTCCCTCTCTCCCTCCCTCCCTCTCTCCCTCCTCCCTCTCTCCCTCCTCCCTCTCTCCCTTCCTCCCTCCCTCTCTCCCTTCCTCCCTCCCTCCCTTCCTCCCTCCCTCCCTCCCTCCCTCCCTCCCTCCATCTCTCCCTTCCTTCCTCCCTCCCTGCCTCCTTCCCTCCCTCCTCCCCCTCTCCCTCTTTCCCTCCTCCCTCTCTCCCTCCCTCCCTCTCTCCCTCCTCCCTCTCTCCCTCCCTCCCTTCATCTCTCCCTTCCTCCCTCCCTCTCTCCCTTCCTCCCTCCCTTCCTCCCTCCCTCCCTCCCTCTCTCCCTTCCTCCTCCTTCCCTCCCTCCCTCCATCTCTCCCTTCCTTCCTCCTCCTTCCCTCCTTCCCTCCCTCCTCCCTCTCTCCCTCTTTCCCTCATTCCTCTCTCCCTCCCTCCCTCTCTCCCTCCCTCTCTCCCTTCCTCCCTCCCTCCCTCCCTTCCTCCCTCCATCCCTCCCTCCCTCCCTCCCTCCATCTCTCCCTTCCTTCCTCCCTCCCTGCCTCCTTCCCTCCCTCCTCCCTCTCTCCCTCTTTCCCTCCTCCCGCTCTCCCTCCCTCCCTCTCTCCCTCCTCCCTCTCTCCCTCCCTCCCTTCATCTCTCCCTTCCTCCCTCCCTCTCTCCCTTCCTCCCTCCCTTCCTCCCTCCCTCAATCCCTCCCTCCATCTCTCCCTTCCTTCCTCCTCCTTCCCTCCCTCCCTCCCTCCCTCCCCCCTCTCTCCCTCCCTCTCTCCCTCCCTTTCTCCTCCTTCCATCCCTCCCTCCTCCCAACCTTCCTCTCTCCCACCCACCCTCCCTACCTCCCTGCCTCCCTCCCTCACGGCCCGCCCCAACAGGCCCCCTAGCGGGCGATGATGTTGGCGCATGCGCTAAACCGACCCGTCCCCCTAGCGGAAGAGGGGGCGATTAGCCAACAAAGGGGTTAATCGGATAGAGCCCAGTGGATTATTGTCTTAATCCGAGTGTAATATAATACGGGGAGGCTGGTGGGGGTTGGGGGGGGGGGGGGGTAGTGAGTGTGTGCTTAGGCTTGGGGAGGATTGCCCAGGGGTGGGGGGGGGGATGGTGTGGGGGGGGGGGGGTAGTGCAGGGTGGGGATTGCGTGAGGGTATTGTCTTGGGGGCTCTTGGATAGACATCCATTCCCACGGAGATCGCAACCAACAACACAAACAGCAATAAGCAGCAACCAATCGCAGCAAGAATGGAACAACCGCGAGATGAAAACAAAAAAAAAAGTTTCACAACAAATCCGCCTTAATCTTATTTACAACCTTTGTTAATCCTAGCGTGGAGATTAGATTAAGGCCGATACACCATGATAATCCCCAGATTAAGGTTACAGGCACTTGTGCCGATAACCCGGCGGTTCTATTCACAGCCCAGTACCTTCTTCACATCCCGGGTTGATAAACAATAGCGGCTCCGTTAAGGGATTCCCTCTGGTCGGCTAGGCTCGTTTTTCACTGTTCGCAGTAATGGTAGGCAGAGACAAACTGGGCAGGCCTAATACCGGCCTAACGGGTCTGAATACGGCTATAAATCTAGGGTAATCTGATCGGGGGAAGCGTGGTTATGACTTTTTTATTATTATTTTTTTTATTTTATTGTCAGTACCTCTCGAGACTCGAGTTTTTCAGGCACTTCATGAATGAGAAACATAGCTACATTGGTCCAGTCGTTGTACAATCGAAGTTTCAACTCCTTACCTGGGACCTGTTTCAGTAGTTTTGTGACATGTCTAGATGGCGTCTGTGACACCATACGGACAGATCACAAGACTGCAATTGATGACACCGGAATTTCACTCATTTCCCGTAGGAATTAACCAATGACACTTTAACACGAGTAGGGGATACATATAACCTATAACCATTCTGAATATGAAGAAGATTGGCCGCTCCGACCCTCTGATATTTGCGAGACTTTTTCCACTGTTGGTGCCGCTGTTGTTGTCTGTCTAGGCCTAATGTCACGAAACTACTGAAACAGGTCCCTGGAGGTATAAATACAAATACAGAAAAAGTAAGTGATCTGAGATGTAGGAGGATGAGTTCAGTATCAATGGTTAGCACCAGTTTTCAATGGATTCCTTATACAACTTACAGTTTCTGGAGACTCATCTTAAAATTCTCCTTACTCTGCATAAGCTGTATGTCTGTCGGTTACGTATTCCAGAGCCTAGCACCCCTATGATACGGACTATTTTAGTATCCATCATATACAAAGACCCCATTGAAAATGAATGGGGACTCAGTAAACCACGACTCATGGTATAAAACCTGTCAGATACCATAACTGTGGTATACAGATTTATATCTGTGGTATATGGCCTCAAAACCATGGTATACGGGAGAAATAGTCGCTTTTGCATAGAGCAAAGAAATAGTCCCTATTATTATACCTTTTAATATGGCAATTACTGGGTTTGATTTATTCGAAAACATGGATAATATATGCAACAAACGATGATTTTGTGGACAGGCGGCTTTGTAAACTACTCGAGGTTGACGTTGTAATACACTCATTAGCGCTGGTGTATTACTACGCGTCAACCTCTCGTGGTTTACGGCTGCCTATCCACAAAACTATCGATTATTGTCTATGTATACAGTGGTAATTTTCGTATTCGTTATTTAGAATATTAGTTTCCCTTGCATTCTCGTGCCCCTCTGTGATTTATTGATCCAACTTTCAACCTTTTTATTTTTAAACATTATACATCATACATAATAATTATCGGTCTCTCTTGGATGATAACTTCTCCAGATTACAATGACGTAGTACGCAGAGGGTGTGGTGTTTAAAGTATCTAAAGAAGGGCCTGGATTCGTTATGTAACTGAGTTTATAAAGCCAGGCCCAACTGAGACATCTATTTATATCTCTATTGATAGCTTGAATATTATTAGAGGGAAACTATGTTCCGGTGAAAGGAAGTCAAAGTTACGAGGTAAGGCTTGGAAAAATTACTGCCCAAGGCCCTGGCCGCGGGCAGTAATTTTTCCAAGCCTTACCGAGTAATTTTGACTTCCTTTCACTGGTACTTGGTTTCCCTATTCCTATATACCTTCAAATGTGGTTTAATAAGAGACAATCTGATTGGTCTAAATGTCAACCTTGGGTAGTATACGGCAACCTTGGGTAGTATACCAACCTTGGGTAGTATCAGATAGTTACTCCACCCCCCAGAGCGTGGTGTAAGCATAGAGTGTACAGCCATAGGTATATAGGAATAAATGATAACCCTTGCACAAAATCTCCTTACATCTCACCCCTTGGCTGCTATGGCCTGCGATTATTCATGACTGGTATGAAAATGGGATGGTAAAAGACCGCGACATTTTGTATGCGAATCATTTCAATTAAAAAAAATAAGTTTAACTATAAGAATAACTCTAAAAAATAACACTCAACAATCACCCCTGTAAAGTGGCAACACTACGCCATGGCCATGTGGTGTGAATGTGAGATGACGTCATATGCTATTGACCAACTGGATTTGTGAAGTGATTTGAATAATTCTGATAATGTGATGTAATATGATGTCAGTGAAAGGGGTGAGATAATTCCAGAACCACACTCGAATCCTAAAATAAACAATACTCCACTCGTTTGGATGCGCCGTAATTGTCAAGTGGCTTCGCTTTGATGATGATTACAGCTCATCCAAACTCGTGGAGTATTGTGTATTTATACAATTCTCGATCCAGTTCTATATAGTTCCACCTTTCAGTGGTCTTAAAGTCGATTCAAACTGAGTTGTCGAAACTATCCCAAGGTGATTTAAGGAGAACCTGTAAAGTAATTTTATGATACGTCTTTTATGTTGACATCAGTAGAAAATATTGATAGGAGTTGATGCCTAGAACGTTTATGAACATAAATATGTAACACAAACAAAGAGGAGTAGGGCTTAATGCCAAGAACATGTATATGCGTACATGCAACAGCGAAACCTTCAACAGAGCATGAAACACTAAATATATATATAAACACATATATATATATATATATATGTAATATAACCTAAACCTGCAGGGCATAAGGCTCGGAACATGTATAGAACCAAACCCTGCAGGATATAGAGCCCTGAACATGTCTATACTCATACGTGACACAACTAAACCGCCGCAGGGCTTTAGGCCCTGAACATGTATAAAGACATATATTTAACAGATCGTAAAGCCCTGTATGGTAGAAAGCCCGGAACCTGTATATACACATATGTAGCAGAACCAAGAGCCCTGTTGGATATAGGGCCTGGAGCCTGTATAAACACATATATAACAGTAGGGTACAAGGCCCGGAACCTATATACACACAATTATGTAACAGAACCTAATACCCTTTAGGGTAGAAAGCCCGGAATATGTATATCAAATGCATGTAACAGTAGGGTATATGGCCCTAAACCTGTATACACAGATCTGTAACAGAACCTAGAAGGCCCGGAACCTGTATACACACAAATATGTAACAGAACATTATACCCTGTAGGGTAGAAGGCCCAGAACCTGTATATAAACATACATGTAACAGTAGGGTATAAAGCCCTAAACCTGTATACACAGACCTGTATCAGAACCAAGAAGGCCCGGAACCTGTATACATGTAACAGAACCTCGAAGGCCCAGTACCTGTATACGCATACATGTAACAGAAGCCAGACGGCCCAGAACCTGTATACATGTAACAGAACCTAGAAAGCCCGGAACCTGAACAGACACAAATATGTAATAGAACCTAATACCCTGTAGGGTAGAAGGCCCAGAACCTGTATATACCCATATTTGTAACAGAAGCCAGATGGCCCTGAACCTGTATACACCTCGCAGGTGGCGGGCAGCCCGTAGCGGGGATCGTTCGCTGCAGAGCGGCCCCGGCAGCGAGCGGAGCTGATAACGAGTTAATTACGTTAACACCGGCTAATCAGCGGACTTGAGATTAGCCGTGTATATCAGTATAATGGTGGAGGGATCAGGGGGGGCGGATTATCTATGAGGCAGGCGGGGAGGGCTTCTAGGAGTCTATGAATCTACCTGAATCTATAGCCTACGTATACACTATGATGAGAAAGGGCATCTCTCTCATCAGATCTCACCCTCTCTAAGTGGTATACTTTACAAGGTTCTCACTGTGATCTATGGGAGAAGAATTCTTAAGGAACTAGGCTTAGAGCCTTGAGAATCCACTGGCACACATTGGAGTCATTGGGATTATAGGAATCTTTGGGTTGTATTGATGTACGTCTTTAGCACGGGAGGCAGGTCAGTGGATTCTCAAGGCTCTAAGCCTAGTTTTTTTAAGAATTCTTCTCTACGGAGCGTAGGGAGAGTACAGAATACCACTTAGAGAGTGTGAGATCTTATGAGAGAGGTGAAGCAATAGCATTATCATTTCCGAATCAGTCCGACTTTTTTGTGTGTTTTTTTTAAATTTAGTCTGGAGTTAGCCACTATTTAGTCTGGAGTTAGTGAATGTGACTCTATGTGTGTGCAAAGATAGAGTAACATTCATGACTAGACACACACGGGCACATGAATTACATAGACAATAATCAATGGTTTTGTGGACAGGCAGCCGTAAACCAACAGAGGTTGACGCGTAGTAATACGAGCGCTAGCGAGTGTATTATGACGCCAACCTCGAGTGGTTTACAGAGCTGCCTGTCTGCAAAATCATCGTTTGTTGCATATATTATCCATGTTTTCGAATAAATCAACCCAGTTATTGCCATATCAGGTATAACAATAGGGACTATTTCTTTGCTCTATCGCAAAAGGGACTATTATTTCCGTATACCATGGATTTGAGGCTGTATACCACAGGTTTGAATCCATATACCACAGTCATGGTATCTGACAGGTTTTATACAATGGGTCGTGGTTTACGTGAGTCCCCTACATTTTCAACGGGGGCTTTGTATACCATGGATACTAAATACTAAAAACCCCCTCTCTCTCTCTCTCCCAAACTACCCCTTACTGCAGGCAGCCCTGACTGATTGACAAAGTGGAACAGCAGCACACAAACACAGAGAAACAAACAGACACTGACACAGGCACTCACAGTCACAATTAGACACACACAAAGTCAATTAATTTAAATACAAACACCCACCTCCCAACACACACAGAGTGCCCGCAGGCAGGACACTGATTGCCGAGGCAGGACACAGGTGCGCGTTACAAGACACTGCTGATAAGCCTCGTTCCCACCGGCCCCGCTAGACCGGTTCAACAACATGAAGGATATTTTACCAACCCTTTATCTGCCGGGCCAAATTAGACCCGCTCACCCGACATACAGGATATTTTACCAATCCTTTCTCCGCTAGACCCCGTTAGACCCACTTACCAACATGTAGGATATTTTACCAACCCTTTATCTGCGGGGCCAAATTAGACCCGCTCACCTGACATACAGGATATTTTACCAATCCTTTCTCCGCTAGACCCCGTTAGACCCACTTACCAACATGTAGGATATTTTACCAACCCTTTATCTGCGGGGCCAAATTAGACCCGCTCACCCGACATACAGGATATTTTACCAATCCTTTCTCCGCTAGACCCCGTTAGACCCACTTACCAACATGTAGGATATTTTACCAACCCTTTATCTGCGGGGCCAAATTAGACCCGCTCACCAACATACAGGATATTTAACCAACCCTTTCTCCGCCGGGCTCGTTAGACCCACTTACCAACATGTAGGATATTTTACCAACCCTTTATCTGCGGGGCCCCGTTAGACCCACTTATGGACATGTAGGATATTGTACAACCGTTTCTCCGCTGTGCTCGGTTAGACCCGCTCTTCGACATATAGGATATTTGGCAAACCCCTTCTCTGCCGGGCCCCATCAGACCCACTCCCCGTAATGTAGGATATTTTACCAAACCTTTCTTGGCCCGCTCTGATGAAGTTAGCCCCGTCATTAACTTGATAAGCCGTGTCCATTCTGACGGTTAGCCGCTAATCCGCCCGGATTCTCTGCCAGGACAGTGCAATTAGCATACAATACGACCGCTAAATGACAGGGGCTGACGTTCTGGAGGTTACTGGGAGTTTTATTGATATTGGGAATAATGATTATCTGAAGACAGTCTGGTAGGGTTCGTTTACATGGCCTGAGGTTTGTGGCTGCGTGTGTGGGAATTGATGGGAGAGTGGAGGCTGGAGGGTGGAGAGTGAAGGATGGAGAGTGAAGGATGGAGAGTGAAGGATGGAGAGTGAAGGATAGAGAGTGAAGGATGAAGAGTGAAGGATGGAGAATGGAGGGTGGAGAGTGAAGGGTGGAGAGTGAAGGGTGGAGAGTGAAGGATGCAGAGTGAAGGATGGAGAGGGAGAGTGGAGGGAGAAAGGAGAGCGGAGGGTGAGGAGTGGAGAGTAAAATGTGGAGAGTGTTGAGGGCAGGGTGTATTTGGGAGTGGAGGGGGAGAGGAGAGTGAAGGATTGGAGAGTGGAGAGTATAACAACGGTGAGTGCAGGGTGTATGTGGAGGGGGAGAGGAGGGTGGAGAGTGGAGACTAGATACAGAGTAAAAGATGGAGAGTGGTGAGAGCAGAGTGTATGTGGGAACAGGTGGAGAATGCCAAGCGGAGTCTCTCAAACATCATTCTGCCACACTGCCGACTAAATCCATTCCACTCACATTCATTTGAAACTGAAGAATCTCAAGGCGCACTAAACAAATTAGCCCATCACGAGCTCTGAATCCTCTTACCCCGCACTCGCCGACCGCCGTGCAAAAACACACCGGAAGTGGAGAAACAATGGCGGCTATCGCGTTTCCTCGGGACGCGCGTGGTTTGGGCCAGCTTCCGGCGAGAGTTGGCGCGGTGGTCGACGGGAGGAGCTAATTCTGAGATTTCACGGAGACCAATTACGGCGGGGAAGTATGTCAACAAAAGCACAGGTCGGCCCGCTGTGTACCGACTGCGGGCGGAGGGGGAGGCTCCTGTGTTTGGAGAGTGAGGTTACTGTGTTTGGAGAGTGAGGTTACTGTGTTTGGAGAGTGAGGTTACTGTGTTTGGAGAGTGAGGTTACTGTGTTTTGAGAGTGATGTTACTGCGTTTGGAGAGTGAGGTTACTGTGTTTGGAGAGTGAGGGTACTGTGTTTGGAGAGTGAGGGTACTGTGTTTGGAGAGTGAGGTTACTGTGTTTGGAGAGTGAGGTTACTGTGTTTGGCGAGTGTATGGAGATATCAGAAGAATGCAGTCAAGTATCAAAGTGGGACCTTTAGGTTAGAGCATAACACACTATATATTTGTGGGGTATGACTCTTAGTACTCAACTGCATTCATATTCAATAAAATTGCTCTGATAATTATGAAATATCAACCTTTATCTCACCCATGGTATTTCTTCTCCATGGACTTAACATTGGGAAGTCATATCCAACGATGAGATATTCAGGGAAAATATCCAATGGGAGATTATGTCCTAAAGGTTAGCCCATTAATCAATGTGAAGGGTGAGATAAATTCAGAAACCCATTCAATTTAACAGTCAGAGCTCGATCTCGTCTCGTTTGAATCGATCCGTAATTCACGCAGCCTCGCCTTGTGAATTACTACGCGATTCAAACTCTCTCTGAAAATATAAGCTCTGACCCTAAACCTTCATAGGTTTCCTCTAATGTTTCTGATACTGCTGTATCTCCATTTAGTTGACACATGATAATATCCTCTCTTGCGCTCCGTTATTACTACGCCTAAACTACGCGGAAGAGATGCACAGATAGATAATGTATTCATTCATCATTGCAAATTGTAATCATCAAGTGCAGACACACAATGGCCGCCGTTCTTTTCAGGCACTACTTTGCATGTTAAGTGATGTTACCGGCACTTTTTTCTTGTATCCTCCCAGGAGGGGGATATGGTGGCCTGTCTCCTCCTCTAGAAGGGATTACACAAACTCATACGCTTTCTATTTACAGTTGGTATTAGGTGGATAATAACTTGACAATAATCGATAGTTTTTGGACAGGCGGCCGTAAACCACGAGAGGTTGACACGTATCAATACACGAGCGTCATCCTCTGTTGGTTTAGGGCCACCTGTCCTCAAAACCATCAATTCTTTTCTACTTATACCATGGCTTCGAGGCCGTATACCACCGATTTGAATCCGTATACCATGGACATAGTATCTGAAAGGTTTTACACAATGGGTAGTGGTTTACTGAGTCCCCATACATTTCCAATGGGGACTTTGTATCCCATCAATAACAAAATAGGTAAAAAAGAATTATCAGTATATTTGAATGCATGACGTTGCAAAAGTACCACACATTTAAGAAGCTGGAGGGCCTGTTTCACAAGTTTTGTGACATGTCTAGATGGTTCATGTCTGGTTTCATAAGAACTAGACATTAGTCATCGTTTTGTCCGTTCTTGCTTGCACTGTTGGTGCCGCTTTTCATGTCTGTCTAACACTTTTGTCAGGAAACTAGTGAAACAGGTCCATGATGTGTAGATTTGTCTAATTCTTATATTTGGGGTCTGTCTTTTCCTAAGGGCAGCTACTTGTGTTGTCACGAAACTAGACAACCCCAATGTCTGTATGGTGTCACAGACATGTCACAAAACTACTGAAACAGGTCCCTGGTAAACCTGAGATGTAAGTCTAACACGACAAAGACTCACCAAGTGTTTCAGTTTAATCCTCGGCGAGGATCGCCAAACAATACAAGCCACGCTGACTTCTCCCCTCAGGGACCCCATCAGCGTGTCTGTGCATCTTTCTGGGCGTTTACCTCGTTTACCCGGCTTTGTTGGTGTTTCTGTCTGAGAAAACCCGCACATGGAGAGCGTGTTTTACGTGTGTGTCTTATCGATCCTGCTTTCATATCCACATCAAAGACCATTGTTTCAGTCTATCGTCAAGGAGTAAGTCGATAGAGGCCTGACCCTGGATGGGTTATATTTTACCTCTCCCGTGATTGCTGGTTGACATATTGACATGTGTGATTATATCTAGGACACAAGCACTATAGCTACAACCTGTACAAGGTTACTAGCGATACAAAGGGGGGCGGATATATACCGGAAGCATGGCCTGATGACTGTGCCGCTTCATGGAGTACTGTCTATTTAAACGATACTGGAACCAGTTCTATATAAGTATTTATTATCCACCTAACTCAAAATGTCCATAGAAAACACATAGGGAGTTTGTATGGACACACCCGGCGCATACGGATATGTTGTATGCTCCCGGTGGCGCATACGGAAAGTAGTGCGTACGGAAAAATAGTGCATAATTAAAATGAACTGATAACGACATACCACTTGCCCAGAAAAGGTGGATAATAAATACAATATAGACTGAGTTGACTCTACGCAATATCCTAACATACGCTTGGATATTACTAGTCAATATTGTGTATTTACAGGTACGAGACAATGCAAATCATGGTAGAAGCTTGGGGTGTTCTATTTGTATTCCGTACTGGATCTTTACTACTGTTATTGAAATAAAACAGTTAGTACCTGAGTATTGATATAAAATAACATACCTTCATGTATGTTAATTGATGAAGCTTCTAAGGTAGTTTCTTTGACTGACGGGAGGTATTTTGTGTGGAAGTGCAGTGTTATCTACATAAATATGTATTTCTATACATAAAAACATTGATGTAGGAATGAACGAAAGACAAATTACTGCCATCTTCTCAGGAACTACTTTGTACGCTATCTGATGTTTCGGGGACTTTTTTTGTAACAAAGAGGATGTACATGTATATACCGATTTGTATCCTCCCCTAATAGAGATAAATACTGCCTGTGTGTTTTTAATGGCAGCTTCATATCAGGTGGGTAATATATGTACATATGATTCCGTGGTCGCAAAGCGTTGGGTGAAGAAGAGTCAAACCTTGCTACGCCTCGTCTACCTGCTATAATATATGTACATATGTACGTACAAAAACAATTTTTTAAAATTATAATATATGTACATACACTGAGTATATGAAAGTAATTCATCCTTCTGGAAGAAAATGTTGTCAGCATGTCACTGCCACCATCTCTCTATTAGTATTACACTGACAGGAACCTACATGACTGTGTGTAGTGCACTGAAATAAATCTACATAATAGTGTAGTGGGGCGGGAATCCAGCAGTGTTCATACGTTCTACGGAAGATGGCGCGGATATCCGATCCCTACCGTGTAGTGGTTCTGGGCAACGCCGCACACGAGAGTGGCGCGGCGGAGACCAGGATTACGTAACGCTGGGTATATATACTTAGTGTTCACAGTAGGTCGACAGGTTAGTCCTCGCGCGTCTCTTCTACGAAACAGACCCTTGGGCCCTCACTTTGCAGGCGGGTTCACATAACCTTCTCGGTGGTTAGGCGAGTCTTTCAGATTAGCCTCTCCAGCATTACCTGGCACTCTGTGCTAGGGTACTGTACTTGTGGGAAAGATCTTCCAGATCTTTTAGGGAAGTAATATTGTTAATAAACATTCCTGTTTATTAAACACCTGTGTTGTGTTGTCTGTGACTAGGTCTGTGTAAATTCACCGAAAGCCGAACCAACCTATGTAGAGAGCTTGGGTGGGATCCTGCCTGGAACTAGCATTCCAGATCGGGGTCATCCAACCTGCTAGACAGGCGGCGACCACCACAATAGTAAACCAAAATGAACTCACATCAGTATGAGTATGTAGTAGCCTACATGAGTAGTATCATGTAGGCTGAAATGAGCCTACATGACTGTAAGAAGTGGACTGAGATAAATCTTCACTACTGTGGGAAGTACACTAATGTGAACCTACACAAATGTCAGTAGTACCCTGAAATGAACCTACACCACAATGAGTAGTACCCTGAAATGAACCTACACCACAATGAGTAATACACTGAAATGAACCTACACCACAATGAGTAGTACCCTGAAATGAACCTACAACACTATGAGTAGTACCCTGAAATGAACCTACACCACAATGAGTAGTACCCTGAAATGAACCTTCACCACTATGAGTAGTACCCTGAAATGAACCTACACCACTATGAGTAGTACCCTGAAATGAACCTTCACCACTATCAGTAGTACCCTGAAATGAACCTTCACCACTATCAGTAGTACCCTGAAATGAACCTACACCACTATGAGAAGTACCCTGAAATGAACCTACACCACTATCAGTAGTACCCTGAAATGAACCTACACTACAGGCACATCTGTAAGTAGTATAAGGAAATGAACCTACACCACAGGCAGGTATGTAAGAAGTATAATTAAATGAACCTATCGAGCAGGCAATACTTGACGCGGCGACTTGCCTCCTGGCCATGTATCTGGTTGTAGTGAAAGCTTCTCAAACAAATCACTCCGCTCCCAATACCCCTCTCAACATCGCTCCCCTCATCGGCGCTCATTTTGTAGACGAGTTATATTACAGAAACAAACGGAAAAAGGCGCGACAGGAAGCGATCTAAAGATAGACGGAGGAGCGCGGGTTGTTTTTTTTCTGCTGGTGACTGAGGTGTGGGTTGTGAGCTGCTCACGTGCTGCTCACCGAGGGCAGATTAGACTGAGACAAAGTGTTAAGCGTGGCGTGAGGCGCCGCCATCCCCAGCCATTATCCTGCACGGTAATTAATAAGACTGGGCCTCCACCAGACTGCCCCACCAGACCGGGATAGCCGTGTGGGGCTGTGAGGTATGAGGGGAGGGAGGGAGGGAGGGAGGGAGGGGAGGGGAGGGAGGGGAGGGGAGGGAGGGAGGGAAGGAGGGAGGGAGGGAGGGGAGGGGAGGGAGGGAGAGGGGGAGAGAGATGGGAGGAGTGAGGGGAGGGAGGTAGTAAAGGGGAAGGAGGGGAGGGAGGGCAGGGAGGGCAGGGAGGGGAGGGAGGGGAGGGAGGGCAGGGAGGGGAGGGGAGGGGAGGGAGGGAGGGAGGGAAGGAGGGAGGGAGGGGAGGGAGGGAGAGGGGGAGAGAGATGGGGAGGAGTGAGGGGAGGGAGGTAGTAAAGGGGAAGGAGGGGGGCGAGGGGAGGGAGGGGAGGGAGGGGATGGAGGGGAGGGGAGGGAGGGAGGGAGGGAGGGGAGGGAGGGAGGAGGGGAGGGAGGGAGGGAGGGGAGGGAGAGGAGAGAGGGGAGGGAGGGGTGAGAGGGGAGGGAGGCAGGGGCGGCAGGGGAGAAGAGAGAGGGAGGGGAGGGGAAAGAATGAGGGGAGGCAGGGGAGGAAGGGGAGGGAGGAAGGGGAGGGAGGAAGGGGAGGGAGTGAGGGGAGGGAAGAGAGGGAGGGAGATCGGGAGGGAGATAGAGAGGGAGATATGGAGGGAGATAGAAAGGCAGAGAGGGAGGGAGGAGGTGGGGTACCCGGTTTATCTAGACTGACGATTCGTGAAACACACCGGGACCAGGCGCCGATCGCTGGTTCCAACAATGATTATGCTATAACGAGCCTGGAGGTACCAGTTATCGATGTATTACCCACTGGGAGTGGGTGCGTATGGCGTGTGTGTGTGTGTGTGTGTGTGTGTGTGTGTGTGTGTGCGGGGGTAGTGCGGGGTGACGGCGATAATCTAGCCCTGTTTTACACCGGTCTAGGCTGCGGCGATGACGGAGTACCCTTCACGAGGCCCCGCGACCAGCCCAGGGGTCAGCCACCCCCCTCCCACGCCCACTCCCCCCCTCCCACCCCCTCCACGTGATTATTCCTCGTTATCGCCCTCTCGCGCATGCGTAGAGCCTAGACCACGGGCCGCTTATCTGATCGCTGCTCGGGCTAGCGGGCGAGCACAATCCTCACACTGGTCGCCCGGTGAGGATGAGAAATAGCGGTAGCCCGGCTCGGGGCACGGTGGAGTCCCCTTCACACTGACCGCCTCTCCTCCAGCATCCACCCGGGAGGAAATCAGAAACGGCGCCGGGATGCCGGGCCCCTTGTCGCCGCCTAGTCAAGCCTAACTCAGGCCGCGACGGGTCACCTGAAGTGAATCTCCAACATTTGGGGGAATGTGAAAAGGCTGGAGCACTGAGGGGTGAGGCGACGCCTAAGACTCCGCTCGGTGGATGGTGGATGTGGGGGGAGAGTGAGATCACATGAAGGAATGCTCAGATTAAGTGTCGCCTGCTTGCGGCCCGGGGCGGAGCGGCGGGGAAAGCGCGGGAAAAGACGCGGGCGGCAAATGACGCGCGCGGGAAATGACGCGGGCGTAAATAACGAGGGCGGCAAATGACGCGCGCGTAAATGATGCAGGCGGCAAGGCGGCATGCGGCAAGGCCGGCAAGGCAGCAAGTGGTAAGCAGAAAGGTGGCAAGGCAGCAAGGGGCAAGGGCAAGCAGGAAGGCAGCAAGTTGACAAGGCAGCAAGGAAGCAGAATGGCAGAGAGCCGCCTCGTGCAACACTTCTTTCCGCCGATTATAATTCACGACCCATTCAGTCTCGTTATCAACCGCACTAAACCAGTTCCCACCTGCCCCAACTAGATCTTCATACACCCACATGTTGGTAGTTGTATGTTCTTATATAGAACTGGATAGAGAATCGTATTTATAAACAATACTCCACAAGTTTGCATGCTCCGCAATCGTCATTGTGGCATACACTCACACTATGTTAAGTCTATGGAGACTTATATGAGGGGTAGGATAATAACCGTGGCATACACTCACACCATGTTAAGTCTGGAGATTTATATGAGGGGTAGGATGATAACCGTGGCATACAATCACACCATGTTAAGTCTATGGAGACTTATATGAGGGGTAGGATAATAACCGTGGCATACAGTCACACCATGTTAAGTCTATGGAGATTTATATGAAGTAGGATAATAACCGTGGCATACAGTCACACCATCTTAAGTCTATGGAGACTTATATGAGGGGTAGGATAATAACCGTGGCATACAGTCACTCCATGTTAAGTCTATGGAGATTTGTATGAGGGGTAGGATAATAACCGTGGCATACACTCACACCATGTTAAGTCTATGGAGACTTATATGAGGGGTAGGATAATAACCGTGGCATACAGTCACACCATGTTAAGTCTATGGAGACTTATATGAGGGGTAGGATAATAACCGTGGCATACAGTCACTCCATGTTAAGTCTATGGAGACTTATATGAGGGGTATGATAATAACCATGGCATACAGTCACACCATGTTAGGTCTATGGAGACTTATATGAGGGCTAGGATAATAACCGTGGCATACAGTCACACCATGTTTAGTCTGGAGATTTATATAAGGGGTAGGATGATAACCGTGGCATACAGTCACACCATGTTAGGTCTATGGAGATTTATATGAGGGGTAGCATAATAACCGTGGTATACAGTCACACTATGTTAAGTCTATGGAGATTTATATGAGGGGTAGGATAATAACCGTGGCATACAGTCACTCCATGTTAAGTCTATGGAGACTTATATGAGGGGTATGATAATAACCATGGCATACAGTCACACCATGTTAGGTCTATGGAGACTTATATGAGGGCTAGGATAATAACCGTGGCATACAGTCACACCATGTTTAGTCTGGAGATTTATATAAGGGGTAGGATGATAACCGTGGCATACAGTCACACCATGTTAGGTCTATGGAGATTTATATGAGGGGTAGCATAATAACCGTGGTATACAGTCACACTATGTTAAGTCTATGGAGATTTATATGAGGGGTAGGATAATAACCGTGGTATACAGTCACACTATGTTAAGTCTATGGAGATTTATATGAGGGGTAGGATAATAACCGTGGCATACAGTCACACCATGTTAAGTCTATGGAGACTTATATGAGGGGTAGGATAATAACCGTGGCATACAGTCACACCATGTTAAGTCTATGGAGACTTATATGAGGGGTAGGATAATAACCGTGGCATACAGTCACACCATGTTAAGTCTATGGAGACTTATATGAGGGGTAGGATAATAACCGTGGCATACAGTCACACCATGTTAAGTCTATGGAGACTTATATGAGGGTAGGATAAATAGATGTATTAAAAAATTAAAGAAAGGTAGTCCGGCCATACCAGGATTTATTTAGTGACCTAAAATAAAGGATTTCAGCATTACAAGGATTTATTCGTTGATATAAAAAAGTAGTCCCACCTAACAAATATTTATTCGATGATATAAAAAAAAGTCCTGCATTACCAGGATTGATTCAATAACAATGAAACGAATTCTGGCCTTGCAAAGATGTATTTAATGGTTTCAAAAAGGTATTCCGGTCATACTGTAATTAGATCCCTGTGAGACGGGAGTGACATTGACTGTGATAAGTAAACGTGTATGTAGTGAGAGGGGAGGTCTGCTACCATCCAGACACGACCAGCCCGCCCCCCGTGCCGCCCCCCGTCCCGCCTGTCATCACCGCCCTCCGTCATCAATTAACATGCTGTAATTAATGCGCGATGAGGACACGCCTGAGTGAACTGAGAACTGAGGACACGCCTGAGTGAACTGAGAACAGAGGACACGCGTCAGTGAACTGAGGACATGCATGAATAAACTGAGGATACACATGAGTATACTGGGGATATGCGTGAGTGAACTGAGAACAGAGGACACGCCTGAGTGAACTGAAGATATGCGCGAGTGAACTGAGGACATGGGTCAGTGAAGTGAGGACACGCTTGAGTGAACTGAGAACTGAAGATATGCGTGAGTGAACTGAGGATATGCGTGAGTGAACTGAGAACTGTGGACAGGCGTGAGTGAAGTGAAGATATGCGTGAGTGAACTGAGAATATACATGAGTGAAGTGAGGACATGGATGAGTGAAGTGAGGACACGCGTGAGTGAAGTGAGGACATGCATGGAGAGCAGCTCTGGGAATGAGTCTGAGGCGGGTGAGTCGTGCTTTAACCGCTGTAAGTTAACAC
The DNA here is from genome assembly GCA_950022655.1 of Alentia gelatinosa. NCBI lineage: Eukaryota > Metazoa > Annelida > Polychaeta > Phyllodocida > Polynoidae > Alentia > Alentia gelatinosa. The sequence goes on from OX465579.1 coordinate 176,632,436, forward strand.
CGGACGGCCAGAAGGAGTTCTAACATCGAGCACTCAATTCACAGTTCTATACTTGATTTGGTAGTGTTCCATACAGATACTGAACAGGTTGAATAGAAATAACATAAAGAAGAAGTCCTTATTTAGAAGACCAATGTTTGATATTGTGCGCGATGTGCATCCTTTTTTGTGTTGCGTTCGTTGTACAAACTACTCCACGGAGAGAGATAAAGAGAGAGAGGGAGACGGAGGGAGAAGGGGTTAGAGAGGGAGGGTCAAAGAGGGAGATACAGAGAGGGAGACGGAGGGAGAAGGAGAGGGAAGAATAGAGGAATAGAAGGAGGCAGACAGCGAGAGATGGGACAGAGGGAGAAAAGGAGGGAGGGAGATTGGGAGGGGGAGAGGGAGGGTGAAGGAAGAAGGGAAGGAGGCAGGGAGAAAGAGGGAGGTAGAAGGAGTGAGGGAGGGAAAGGGAGAGAGAGAGCGGCAGAGAAAGGAAGGGAGAGAGGGAGGGAGAGAGGGATGGAAGGAGAGAGAGATATAGAGAGAGGGAGATAGAGAGAGAAAAAAAAGGAAGGGAGGGAGACAGAGATAGGAGAGGGAGAAAGAGGGAAAGAGAGACAGTAGAAGAGAGAGAGAGAGGGAGAGAGAGGGGAGGGATGGGGGGAGGGAGGGAGAATGGAGGGACAAGGAAGGAGGGAGGGAGCGAGGGAGAGAGAGAGAGCCATTTTAAGTGCGCCTATTTTATCCACATGTTATAACTCATCAATCATAGTTGTCCACTTAGAATTTCCCCATTAACAACTTCTTTACGGTGCATTCCTCACACATTCCTACACCAGAAAAGAATGTCATTTTCTCCTGTAACCACCAGATAACTTCCCTTCCCGATAGTTTTCTTCACCCCCCGCGATATATCAGACATAGAAAGAGAAAGCCGACGGAGGCTCAACATAAAGAGTCGGTAACCAGAATGGATGGAGCCCCGGGTGCGTCGAGATCTCTGCCCCGAGGTGGCGGGTTAGCGACCATTAGAACAGACAGATAAGCAGACCAATGACAGCCCAGCCAATCAGCCATCAGACCACGTGATTTGTGACGTGGCGACACGCGTCACCGTGACGTCACGATGACGTATGCCCTACTCGCGACGCCGAGTGTGACACAGCGATCAGTCGTCAGCACTCAGCAGTCTTCAGTGGCCGGGCTATCTGGTAATAGATCACACCAATCAACCCCCGCCCCGCGCCCCTCACACTCACTCTCCCCCCCCCCACGCACGCTCTCCCAGCACACGCTCCGCCAATATTGGGCCCTGCGCTTTATGAATGACACCATTATACAACGATACGCTCAAATCAACCGCGAGAGAAATGAGGCTGACGCCGCGGATGCAGCCAGGCTTGCGGGACGGCGATAGGGAAATGTGGTGAGGTGAGGTGCGAGGAATGGGGTAAGGAGGGAGGGGTGGGGGGGGGGGGGGGGTGTCAGTCTAAGGAGGTAGGGGGCTATCGGTGGGGCGGTGAGGGGGGGAGTGTCAGTCTAAGGAGGTAGGGGGCTATCGGTGGGACAGTGAGGTGGGGGTAACTAAGAGGGTAGGGGTCTATGGATGGGACAGTGAGGGGAGGGGTAACTAAGAGGGTAGGGGTCTATGGATGGGGTGGTGGGGGGGGGGGGCGGTTGTCTAAGGAGGTTGGGTATATGTGTGGGGCGGTGAGAGGGGTGTCAGTCTAAGGAGGTAGGGGCCTAAGGGTGGGGCGGTGAGGTGGGGGTGTATAAGGAGGGTAGGGGCCTAAGGGTGGGGTGGTGAGGTGGGGGTGTATAAGGAGGGTAGGGGCCTAAGGGTGGGGTGGTGAGGTGGGGTGTATAAGGAGGGTAGGGGCCTAAGGGTGGGGTGGTGAGGTGGGGTGTATAAGGAGGGTAGGGGCCTAAGGGTGGGGCGGTGAGGAGGGTGTCTCAGGAGGTAGGGGTCTATGGATGGGGTGGTGAGGTGAGGGTGTATAAGAAGGGTGGGGGCCTAAGGGTGAGGCGGTGAGGGGGTGAGAGCGAGGTGGTGAAGTGCGAGGAATGTAGTAAGGAGGGAGTTGTGGGGGGGGGGGGGGGGTTATCTAAAGAGGTGCTCTGGGTGGTGGGACGGCGGGGTTGACTGAGGGAGTTCCCGACACCAGTTATTAATCATATTTATCTGCATTACGCGCGGTGCTTTATGGGATTCCCGTATGGCCGTGCATCAAACTCGACGCATGCGCAATCAACACAGATCGTAGCCACCAGCGCCGCCTAGTGAGGGACCCACTGCGCATGAGCAGACGACAAACGCGCGGCGTCCCTACGTCACGCGGCACGTGACCGACGTGCGCGCGCAGCCCGCGGAGTGGTTCCCCGGTCGGCCGCTAGAGGTCAGCACAAAGTGGAGTGGGAAGTTGTATGTGACTCAACAAGCCCACTCTCCGTGATCTACTTTTTAATTCTCCTTCTCGGAGCTCTAAGCTGCGCTAATTGTACGCCGAGAAAAACAAGTCGCTGAAATGTCACGGGTTTCTCCATAGAACGGAGAATTGGTGAGATTGGAGTGCATCTGGTTTCACTAAAGGCCCGTTTCCATTGGCCGACGAAAACAACAGATTTTTTTAGTTACCCAGAAAGTCTGTTGGTGGTACCAGCGACTGTGCGTCGGTATAGAAATGAATAAAGCGATTTAAAAAAAAAGAAAATTTCACTCAGTGAGCAAGCTTTCACTGTGTGGTCGGTGGTGCCACATTGCAAAATCTTAGCAGAAAAAGTCGTGGATCGTTTCACGAGCTTGGCCGATTTCCCGTCACTGATCTACAGTCAGGAACCACCGACGGACTTTTGGCACTGTGGACCCAACATCGGTGAATGGAAACAAACAAGGTCGTGAAATACCCCACAACTTTTCTACTTAGATTAAACAATGTAGCACCACCCGCCACTAAGTCAAAGCTTGGTCACTGAGTGAAATCTACTACCATCAGCGATTTTTCTATACGGATGTACAGTCAGTGTCACCACCAACAGACAGCGTGTAACTCAAAAAGTCTAAGCAATCTTCGTCGGCCAATGGAAACGAGCCTAACGGCCAAATGGGTAGCTATAAAAATCTCCGCCGTTTTCGTCGGCCGATGGAAACAGTCTTGATACCAGACTGATATGACCCTTCCGATGTTCAGACATCCCGTATATACCTCGGCGTGTATATCAGGATTAGCAGCCGACTCAGATTTCAATGTCGTTTGATCAAGTTCAATTTAACCTAATCCCGAAAGATAAAGGAGGCTTTAATTGGCTAATCCGCTAATTGTACTTCACTCCGAGTCGGGGGAATAGACATGACCCCAGCTCGTTCACTATGAGGACGCCGTAATGATCGTCTCGCGAGATCCCGCGTGACTTACCGGAACCGGAAGTAGCACCGGAAGTGAATGTACCAAGGACGGACCGGCTGAAACGGCCATACCCGTTCACACGATGCGTCTAGGACACCTACAAATAAGGCTTATTGCTCGGTCTATGAGTTAGGCCGTGTTAGGCTTGTTGTTGGGACTGATTTAGGCTCGTACATAAAGACCCTTTTCTGTACGCCAACGAGACCCAGGGACGATGTGGGTCAACTTTATTCAACACTTATGGACGACCCTCCATCGGCACTCTCCTCCCAGATCTTTCGCGACACATACGCTTTTTAATCTCGGCCTCAACCCAACGCTGATTCCCTGGGCATCCAGTATGGACAGGGGGAACCAGCAAACACTTCAGATTCAAAACAAGGCAACTGTCAAAAGTTATGAAACTCAAACAACTCATATATTATGAGTTGTGAAATACAGGAATTGTTAAATGAGCTTGGCAGACAATCCAGCTGTTTCTTTTTCAGCTTTAAACAACTTTATAATGTGAACCCAAGGTTGATAAGTCTAACTCTTCAAATAAGCACATGTGTCATGCTAACAAATAAAACCTTACAACATATGAGGTTCTTTCCACTGAAGAAAGTAATCCCTGAGACTGTGTCTGGTTTGAAATAACAGAAATGAGTGTATATTATTTACCATATACATACATGTGTATCTCTATATATAAGTAGAATACAAAATACTGCCCAAACCGTGATGAATTTAAGATATTTGAGAAAACTGGCGGATGGGACAGATTCTGTCCCAAACAGGCAGGTTGGGGCAGAGATACAAGCAGCCGCAGGAAGTAGAGCGCTGGATTCCTGCTTGGAGAGTGCCTCCGTCGGCAAGGAATGTCCTTATAAGTGAGCTTTACAAATATAGAATTGCATAGAGAATCATATAAATAGACAATACTCCACGAAATTGGATTCTCTGAATTCGTCATCGAGGCGAAGCTGAGTGACGATTACAGCGCATCCAAATAAGTGTAGTATTGTTTTATAGTTTACGATTACAGCACATCCAAACGAGTGTAGTATTGTTTTATGGTTCGAGTGCGGTTCTGGATTTATCTCACCCCTTTCACTGGTGACTTTATAAAAAAAATCCTTAATAAAAGAGAGAACTAGAGAGCATTAGGTCATGAATCAAAAGCAACTTGATATTTGATATATGTGTAAAATTCTTTTCTCACCCATATGTAGTGGGATTGTCCCTCATGTCTTGTGGGATATTTTTGGGTTATCTTTTACTGAGAAACAAATATTTGATATATATAGCCTCAAGGAATCATTATTCTACATTGCACGAACATCATTATTTTACATATGGATGCGCCCGGCGTATATAAGTAGGTATTTTGCGTATACAAGGTCGTCCAATTCCCTGTGTTTATACACCTCATCTGTAGGCGTATATATACACAATATTGACTGGTTTCAGATACAAGCGGCCGTATGCTCCGAGGAGTTGGCGCGTAGTAATATCCGAGCGTATGCGAGGATATTGCGGAGAGACAACTCCGAGGAGCATACGACCGCTTGTATCTGAAACCAGTCTATATTGCATTTATTATCCACCTTTTTCTGGACAAGTGACATGTCAATATCAGTTTGTTTTAGCTATGCACTATTTTTCCATACGCACTATTTTTCCGTATGCGCCACCCGGAGCATACAACATATCCGTATGCGCCGGGTATGTCTATACAAATACCCTATGTGTTTTCTATGGACACTTTGTATTAGGTGGATAATAAAAGCATCCAGTGAACAGGGCTTCCTTGAGAGCGGGCGGGGGAGGGAGGCGGGGGTGGGCTTCCTACTGAGGACACCTGTACTTCTACCAACACAAACGGGCGGGAGGCGGTGGGGGGAGAGGATATTTCCTCTCATATACGCCGGGTGTGAAATACAGTCAAGACGCGTCCGTATATAAGGCCTGGGCATATATATATATATATATATATATATACATATATATGAAAACATGTCAATATTCAGCCAATACATGCACTTCCGCGATGGCGTATATATGAATAAAATGGTGGTTTTCGTGCAGTGCTAGTTCTGAGGTTCGTTCAAATTTGTGGCTCCAATACCTGCAGTTATCTGCCGGACCCTTGTGAGATTAGCCATTAACTGGACTCAAATAACATGAGCCAATTCCTCGAGGCTAATGCCAACGGCTATTTCCTGGACTCATAACGTGAGTTATTTCCTGAATCTGAGCTAAATAGGCCTCGATAAAGATTACTTAACCTATTAGTTGGGACGAATCGTTCGTCGACGTAAACAATTTAAGGAACTCCAAATTATCATTTCTTGATTGTGCAATAGTTTAAAATGGTTCTTCACAATACATTTATCATCGTGTAATACAAAGTGTCCAGCAAAAACACATAGGGAGTGTGTATAGACATACATACGTATACCCGGAGTAAATACGGATATGTTGTAAGCACCGAGGGGCGCATATGGAAAAATAGTGCGTACCAAAAAATAGTTCATAGCTGAAACTTACCTATTTAAAAAATGTGGATAATGGGGACAAATGCTGGAAAGGTTATTTCAGGAAGTTAAAAGAAACCCATAATAAGGCGTTTTCACACCTCTTTTTTCTGCATCGATGTTCATCTTGTGTTAAATTCTGATGAAAACCCTGTTTATCTGCAGTAGTGGTATTTGATGATGGAGACAAAAGACTAAACCAACAAGTTTTGGTCAAGTCATCGTTTGAAGTGGAGTGAAATGAGCGAGGCAACAGCCGAGTGAGTATCACGTAGCATTCAAACGAGTTGGAGAACAACCACTTTGACAGAAATAAGTTGCTTTCTGTATTTATCTCACCATGTACACACTAAAAGAATGGATGACACACAGGATATAGACCATGGAGAACGGATTGTAATACTCGTAGAGGTATGGAGAACGAGTTCCCAATGTTAAGCCTATAGTGCGGTAATACTAGAGCTGAGATAAAGGTCAATCTTTCCCCCAACATACAGGGATTGGAGTTAACTTCCTCTTGCCCCGGTTCATAGAGACAGACGTATTCCTTAGATCTGTGTAGGTGATTGTAACTCCATGCGTCTTCTTATAAATACCAGGAAGGCCGAACATACCCTGAGGGGAAATGTCAGCGTGACTTGTAGCGCTATCCCAGCAGGCCTTGTCCCGTGTTCCCTGTGGGGCATTCAGGTAACATAAAGCAGCGTGGTAACGGGTACGAGACAGAGCGGCCTCGACAGACTTCCTGTGTCCTTTCAGAGATGTCTTTCATCTCAGAACCATGTAAAATCTGCGCAGATGTAGCTCCCAACAGATGTTTTGAATATCTGGACTGAAGCCTGAGGGTGGAAGCATCTGAGGGATGACATCTTACTTGTATCTAGTAATCTGATTTTATCTTCAAGGTAAACAGGCGGAGACATCAAGGGACGTGGAATCTGAATAGATGATATACACAATAATGACTGGTTTTGTGTACGATCTTCGTAATCTCCGAGTAGTTGACGCATAGTAATATTAGACCGATTAGCGAGGATATTACATCGTCAACTACGAGGAGATTACGGTCATTCGTATACAAAACCAGTAGTTATTGTATCTATTACCTACCTACCAAGATTAATATCAAATCTAATGCAATTAAAAGCTTTACAAATACACAATACACAATACCCCACGAGTTTGGATGGGCCGCAGTCGTCATCGAGGGGAAGTATTGTGTATTTTATGCAGATTCGAGTGCGGTTCTGGATTTATCTCACCCCATTCACTGACATTAAATAGTATTATAATATCAGAATAATTCAAATTACTTCGCAAACCAGTTGGTTAATAGCGTACAACGTAATCTCATATTCACTCCGCCACGACGGAGGCGTAGTATTGTCACTTCACTGCTGTGATCATCGAGGTTTTTAGAGCGTGCTTTCACGCGCTAAATACATCATCTAGAGGTTAGAGGGGTCCATATAGAAAATTATCCCTTGACTATCTGTGTGCTATTCACTGTGATATTGAGAACAGAGCAGGGTGCCAGTGTCTGAGGCTCCTAGAGGCATGCCCGGCTGACCATGACCAATCACTCCCAAGACCGAAATACCTCATTGACCCACTGCTGCTTGATATGTTTTGATCTTAGTCTCAGGCAGTTAGAGAAATGGCAAGGTTACTGGGTGCAAGTGGGTTACAGAAAACGATCAATAGACTGAATTTAACACAAAACCTTATGGTAATCTTTTAAAAGTTGCACGCTCATTCATCAATGATGAATATTCTATTTGCTCCTAGTTGTTCTAATGTTATTCCTATTCCTAAACGTGTGAGATACAGGCATGCATACACCACACACACCACACACACCACACACCACACACACCACACACACACCACACACACCACACACACCACACACACCACACACACCACACACACCACACACACCACACACACCACACACACCACACACATCACACACACCACACACACCACACACCACACACACCACACACACCACACACACCACACACACCACACACACCACACACACACCACACACCACACACACCACACACACCACACATACCACACACACCACACACACCACACACACCACACACACCACACACACCACACACACCACACACACCACACACCAGAGCAACTCCCTCATTTAAATCTGCTGAACACAGCAGACCACGTGACTGCACTTTACCTGGAAACGTGACACGCAACGGTCGTTAAGGTAACAAAAGCGTGGTAAAAACACCAGCCTTACAACAGCGTAACAACGGGCCTCATTACCATATCACCAGGCGTGTGCAGCGCCACCACACGGATCTGGAGTGTACCTTATCATGAGAACATTGATTCTCTAATTCATGAGGTTGAAGTAAAACTTTAAAAGGTTGTACCTCCCTTTTATTATGGTGTAACGCCATACCCGGAGCATACATTTATATTTATTTATTTATAGTTTATTTCCGACGAATAACAGTTCACAGAAAAAAGCCGCGATGTTCCACTGGTTCCGTCAACATGACGGTGACAAACATTGACAAACAATGAAACATTACAAGAAACAGCAGTGAGACAGTATATAAAGCCACTAAAAAAACCAAACTTGTTTCTCATCACCGCGCGCATCTGCAAAAACGATTTTGGATTTTTTTTTTTTTTTGTTAAAATAAGATGAACCTTGATAGAAGTTATGAAAAGTATGTGTATTTAGTATCAAATTAAAGCTCCTCTTGCCAGGGATGCTTTCAATGTATAAACAGTATAAGTCTGAAAACCCTGCGTACGCAGACACCCTGCATAAGCGGACATTTTGGCCCGTAGCGGAGGGTGACCGCATACGCAGGGTTTTACTGTATGTCTAAAGCCCATTTTATGACACTTTAAAGCCATCTTTGATCCAGCCAAAAAAAAAAAAAAAATGCGCCCTCATCATATTTTTCATGGCTTGGTGATGAGAAACAAGTCTTTTTTTTTGAGTGGCCTTAACAGTCTAACTGAGCGATTTCCACAGACATCACTAGCTTACAGGTGCAGTGTAAGTCCCTGTATACGGCATATAGCCTATGATCCATGGGTGCTGCCATGACGCCCCCCGAGTAGGTGTTCTTCACTATTGGAGGTGAAAAAGTAAGTGTTCTTCACTAATGGAGGTGCAAAAGAAGTGAGTGATAATTGGGAAATGTCACAACTTGAGCCTTGCTCACATATTTATATGAAGTGTTCCATATGGAAAATATCATGTCTTGGGTTTAATCATTATGCCATCCTGCTTTGGGATGGATGTAGAGAGTCAAGGGAACCATAGTAAAATATTGAAAGGCAGTTGAATTTTGTAAGAACGAAGAGTCAGAATACAGGTTTGTCCCCCGACTACCTGGTGAACTAGCAATGGCTCTGTCCCCTATAGCTGGTGTACATACAGTAATGTCAGTCTCTTAGCAATGATCCAGGTTCTTTCTGGTAGTCTTTCATACATTATAACATATACTTGGGTATCAATGAAACCTCAGTCACTATACTCAATTATAACAGTACCTTCGACTACGCTTTCATCGTTGATTTATAACATTAAGCGATTTCGAGACAATTACACCTGTAGGTCATCTAGTAGATTAACACATAAACACGACATAAAAACACATAATCGGCAGTAAAAGATGTAATATTGGAGGATGGAGGAAATAACACATGGGCACCTAATATAAAGTGTCCATAGAAAACACATGGGGAGTGTGGATCACCATACCCGGAGCGTAGAGATATATCTACCTAATACAAAGTGTCCATAGAAAACACATAGGGAGTGTGTATCACCATACCCAGAGCAGACAGATATATCCACCTAATACAAAGTGTCCATACAAAACACATAGGGAGCGTGTATCACCATACCCGGAGCATACAGATATATCCACCTAATACAAAGTGTCCATAGAAAACACAGGGGGAGTGTGTATGGACATACCCAGCGCATACGGATATGTTGTATGCCCTGGGTGGCGCATAAAGAAAAAGTAGTGCGTACAGAAAAATAGTGCATCACTAAAATGAACCGAAATCGACATGCTGCTTGTCCAGGAAAGGTGGATGATAAATACAAAGTCTCGTTTGAGATAAAAGCAGTTTTATGCTCCTCGGAGTTGACCCTATGCAATATCCTCGCATACACTCGGATATTACTGCGCATCATCTCCTCGGAGCATACGGCCACTTGTATCTGAAACCCGTCAGTTTTGTGTACGTATGTGTTAGGTTGCAATCTCTTGTTGATAACTCATCCTTTACTATATACCCATACCGTATATACTGTAAATACGCACCGTTTCGCCATATAACGTAAAACTACTGTACGGGAAAATACGGAACACTTGTTAAGTATAAGTAAAATATTGGTCCTTAAGCCAAATGAAATTAATTTTGTTTAATTCCGGGTATATAGTAAATATATAACGTCCAACCATGCTTATACAAGTCACAAAACTCGATGATAAACGCCTCGTTCCATACAAACTGTAAATTATCATCTCATATTGTAGCTTGTACAGCATGGCCAGGACGTTCTATATAAATGGTGAATTCAGCATCAATTTTCATATCACGAATTACGATTACGGAAAGGGAGTGTGGACCTTTGAAAGTGGTGGCCTTGAGGTGTCAAGTCACAGGGATTGATTTTATGTACCTTTACGATTGTTAAATGTCACAGTTCTGACAGGTAAGATTAACAATGGATGGATTGTATCTACCTGGTTTATACACTTAACCTATATGTGAGCAGTCAGTAGGCTTCGCTTTCATTGATGACTTTTTATACACTCACAACCTCCATAAACGACACAAAGAAGATAAACTTCATGAATGCTGGTGAATTATGGAAAATCAGAAAAGAATTCCTCGAAAATTAATACAAAATAGGACAAAATTGATTAACTCCATAAAACTGTATACAAAAATGTTTAAACATAGACAATTATTGTATCACAAAGACCTTGATTTTATTGAATTCCTGCGAGAGCTGAGGTATAAAGATCGTTATAGAAAGAAATCTCAGGCGTGTTGACAATATAAAAGTTGACTAGAAATCCTGGAACGGCTATGGAAAGTCATAGAATATAATTCTCTAGCTGAGCCCCTGAACGCATAGATTTCTAAAGCATACTCAACATATTTTGCTAGAAAATAACCGAAAGAGAGAGAAAATCATTTTTCAGAAAAGCGATGGGAGACTGCCTTAAAGGGTACATAGCTATTTGGTAATGGAAGCAGCCATCTTGCCCCGGATGCTAAAGAAAACACCAGGTGCAGGTCTAGTTATCAATAAAAAGCTCTCATCCTACGGTTATCTATATATATGTATGTAAATATACATACATGTATATATATATATATATATATATATATATATATATATATATATATATATATATAAATACACATGTATGTATATATATATTTAGATAATGACAGCAAGAAAAAGTGGATGTCCCCAAACTATAGTGTCAGTATCTTTAAGCCTGCCCTCACCTACTACGATTCTGGTCCCGATTCTCTTCACAACGGCCTTCCCGACACCATTCCGATTGTAGCGGGAGGTCTGGCAAAATCGTGGTAGGTGGAACAGGTTTCTGCGATTCCGTTTATGACAGCTCACGATAGGCTGCTATGAAAACATCCGATAATTTCCAACATGTTGGAAATTTCGTAGCCTGTAGTAGCAGCCGCTGGTTTCGTCGTGGAGCTATCGTGACCATAGTTTATGTTATTGGTCCTCCCAAGGCATTGCCACGCTCTACGATTTCAAACTGTTGGACCTATTGGGGACCTCCCGATAGGTCACGATTTCCCCATTTCAAATCGTAGCGATCGGGAAGCATGTCGTGGCCTATCGTGGTAGGTGGGGGTCCCCTCTTACAATTTTCTGGTGGGTGATGGCGGAACTAGCAATCACTCTGTGCCCTACATCAAACTGCATTCGCCTTATCTCAGTTGGGTTTATGTTCATTTCTGTCGTAGTTAAATCTAGCATATTGCATGCTGCACGTGAGGTATGCGACCTACACCCAGTTCTCTCTATCATTATGTACATGGGCCTGAACACGCAAATACGGCCCGCTGCTAGGGGTGCAGTATAATCAATGTTCGCGCTTACTGTGATGCAGTAAATGGGTTATGAATCAATGACTTGATAAGGGAGTAAAATGGCCTTAGTTTGTGTCTTTTAGGTATATGGTAATACGAAAACGTAGTGACTGTGCCCGTAGAGATGCCATTCTCGACCTTTTGTTATATTATAACGTCCCTCTGCCTTTGGCGTCGGGACGTATTTAGAATGTTACAATGACCTTGAACGGCCACCCCTCCAGGTTCAGTCACCACGTTTTCTCTTATTTTATCATCCATTGCATACTAATTCCCCATTGAGAATGTATGGTGACTCAGTAAACCACGACCCATTATATAAAACCTATGGTTTCAAAGCCATGGTATACGGCCTCGAAACCATGGTGTACGGGGAAATCGTCAATTTCTGCCACAGAGCAAAGAAAAAAGAGTTCCTATCGATATACACTAAAATATGACAATTCATTGGTTTAATCTATAGAAGATGGATAATAGATACAATGATCAATAGTTTTGTGGACAGGTGGCTTTGTAAACCACTCGAGATTGACGTCGTAATACCCTTGCTAGCGCTTGTGTATTAGTACCCCTCAACCCCTCGTAGTTTACGATTATTGTCTATATGTACCTCAAAACAATGAAAGGGTACCATTACATTTACTTACGGAGTTGTCGATCTCCACCCTTCATGCTAGCGATCCTCCACTCTGGTTCTCAGGCTCAGACATTATCTCTAAAGGCCCATTTCCATTGGCCGACGAAGATTGCTTAGACCTTTTGAGTTACACTGAAAGTCTGTCGGTGGTGCCACTGACTGTGCGTCCGTATAGAAAAATCGCTGAGGGTAGTAGATTTCAATCAGTGACCTAGCTTTCACTCAATGGTGGGTAGTGCCACATTGCATAATCTAAGCAGGAAAAGTCGTGGGGCACTTCACGACCTTGTTTGTTTCCATTGACCGATATTGGGTCCACAGTGCCAAAAGTCAGTCGGTGGTTCCTGACTGTAGATCGGTGACAGGAAATCTGCCAATGGAAACGGGCCTTAAGTCTTCCCCAGTAGCGGGTCGTATTTCATAGACGTTCGTGCAGTGGCACATAGAGATCGCTACTACTGCTGTGTGGCCTTACGTCAATGCGTGTACCGCACCCCTACACGAACAATGAGAAGATGGCATGTTGTGAATAGCGGGAAGAAATTGAAGCCAAGTCAAGTGTCGCTATGATCTGTACATCAGCCATTCTTTAGTGTCTACAGGGGTGAGATAAATACTATAGAGGAAAACCATGAAAGTTTAGGGTCTGAGCTCGTATCCCATCGAGTTTGAATCACGTAGTAATTCACAAGGCGAAGGGTTTCTGAATTTATCTCACCCTTAATATTGACTAATGGGCTAATATTTGTGACATTATCTCCCATTAGATATTTTTCCTAAATATCTAATGGGTGTTAAATACGAGTTTCCAATGTTAAGTCTATGGGAAAAAAATATCTGGGGTGAGATAAAGAAAGCAACTCTGTTTATCACCCATTAGGAATGAGATACTGTACTCGCAAGCCTGTTGAGAACGAGTTCCTAATGTTAAGCCTATGGACGTTTATTCCAGGCTAAGATAATATGTGATATTGACTGTCGCCTCATTCATATCATTCCACATGCAATTATAAATGGATAACAACTAAAAGGTTTGGGTTACATGTTTTCAGTCTATGGATCGTTTTCTGTAACCCACTTTGACCCAGTCAACTTGCCATTTCTCTAACTGCCTGAGTCTAGGATAAAAAATATCAAGCACCAGTTGATCGATGATGTATTTCAGTCTTGAGTGATTGGTCATGGTCAGCTGGGCACACGTCTTAGACCCCCAAACACTGGCACCTTGCTCCTATCCAATAGCAAAGTGAATAGCACACAGATGATGAAAGGATAGATTTTTCTCAGCACACTGAAAGTGTATGTGACGATGTTAACCATTTCCTAGGCAACGTATATAATGCGTACGAACATGCTCTGATAAGGCTTGATGGCAGTGCAGCTTATGGTACATTTATTATCCATCGTATACAAAGTCCCCATTGAAAATGTATGGGGACTCAGTAAACCACTACCCATTGTATAAAACCTGTCAGATACCATAACTGTGGTATACGGATTCAAACCTGTGGTATACGGCCTCAAAACCATGGTATACAGGAAAAATAGTCCCTTTTGTTATAGAGAAAAGAAATAGTTCCTAATGTTATACCCGTTAATATGGCAATTACTGGGTTTAATTTATTCGAAAAGATGGATAATAAATGCAACAAACGATGATTTTGTGGACAGGCAGCTCTGTTAACCACTCGCGGTTGACGTCGTAATACACTCGCTAGCGCTCGTGTGTTACTATGCGTCAACCTTTCGTGGTTTACGGCCACCTGTCCACAAAACCATCGATTATTGTCTATGTAAATGTCAGGGGGTGTTACTACACGTTTTGCGGATCACAGAATAGCGCCCAAGTCAGAAACCATTTTTCCAGATTCTGTGCAGGTTGCATCATAACTATGTCACCATCTACATTCAATTAAAAATCTAATCAACCTTTCACCTACGTCTCCCAAAATGTGGTGTTGTAAGAATTAGAGATACAACATGAAAATAACAGTACCACATGGGACGATCCGATGTTACTGGAGCAATGCTTTTCCCACATTTTTAGGAGCAATGAATCCCAAGCATCATAGTGCAATTGGTGGTCAGTTCACCCATTTACACTAGAAAATTATGGATGGCAATCTGGCATATTGCACTACTTGACGACTTTTATCAGTAAAATTGTAGAAATCGTCTAATTTAAATGGCAAGAGCGAGGCGACTGCAGATCATCTGATTATGTCAGATTACACATTTCAGCACCACCTGACGACTATATGACACGCTCTGACAGCAACTATTTCTAGCCGGCTTGAATTAGTCATCTAGACAGGCAGTAATTCTGTGAAAACTTAGCTGTCAGTGTAAACGTCAAGTATATTCTGAGGTCGACGACTTTTGTGGTGGACATGACGTCAGAGTGAAATCCAGCACCAGCTGAAGACTATTGGCCTGATGATCTACAGTCGTTGCGTATTTAGTGGTCTAGTGTAAACGTCGGTTAACCCTTTCAGGACGGGTGCTGGGATGGCAGTGTGTCTTGCTAGAGGACGGGCACATAATGGTTAAAATTGATATCCAAGTTTGTAATCATGCAATATGATACATAATCATAAATATTTTTTTCTTTTCAATAGAGTACTAAATATATGATGTTATATCTACATTTTCTGAAGATTTCATGAATATTGCTCGAGTTCCTAATGTTAAGCCTTTGGACGTTTATTCCAGGCTAAAATAATATGTGATATTAACTGTCGCTTCATTCATATCATTCCACATGCAATTATAAATGGATAACAACTAAAAGGTTTGGGTTACATGTATTCAGTCTATGGATCGTTTTCTGTAACCCACTTTGACCCAGTCAACTTGCCATTTCTCTAACTGCCTGAGTCTAGGATAAAAAAAATATCAAGCACCAGTTGGTCAATGAGGTATTTCAGTCTTGAGTGATTGGTCATGGTCAGCTGGGCACATCTCTAAGACCCTCAAACACTGGCACCCTGCTCCTATCCAATAGCACAGTGAATAGCACACAGATCATGAAGGGATAGATTTTTCTCAGCACGCTGAAAGTGTATGTGACAATGTTAACCATTTCATAGACAATGTATATAGGGCGTGCGAGCATGCTCTGATAAGGCTTGATGGCAGTGCAGCTTACAGTAAATTTATTATCCATCGTATACAAAGTCGCCATTGAAAATGTATGGGGACTCAGTAAACCACTACCCATTGTATAAAACCTGTCAGATACCATTGTGGTATACGGATTCAAACCTGTTGTATACGGCCTCAAAACCATGGTATACGGGGAAAATAGTCCCTTTTGTTATAGAGCAAAGAAATAGTTCCTAATGTTATACCCGTTGATATGGCAATTACTGAGTTTAATTTATTCGAAAAGATGGATAATAAACGATGATTTTGTGGACAGGCAGCTCTGTAAACCACTCGCGGTTGACCTCGTAATACACTCGCTAGCGCTCGTGTATTACTACACGTCAACCTCTCGTGGTTATCGGCCGCCTGTCCACAAAACCATCGATTATTGTCTATGTAAATGTCAGGGGGTGTTCCTACACGTTTTGCGGATCACAGAATAGCGCCCAAGTCAGAAACCATTTTTCCAGATTCTGTGCAGGTTGCATCATAACTATGTCACCATCTATATTCAATTAAAAATCTAATCAACCTTTCACCTACGTCACCCAAAATGTGGTGTTGTAAGAAGTAGAGATACAACATGAAAATAACAGTACCACATGGGACGATCCGATGTTACTGGAGCAATGCTTTTCCCACATTTTTAGGAGCAATGAATCCAAAGCATCACAATGCAATTGGTGGTCAGTTCACCCATTTACACCAGACAGTTATGGATGGCGATCTGGCATATTGCACTACCTGACGACTTTTATCAGTAAAATTGTAGAAATCGTCTAATCTAAATGGCAAGAGCGAGGCGACTGCAGATCATCTGATTATGTCAGATTACACATTTCAGCACCACCTGACGACTATATGACATGCTCTGACACCCGCAACTATTTCTAGCCAGCTTGAATTAGTCAACTAGACAGGCAGTAATTCTGTGAAAACTTAGCTGTCAGTGTAAACGTCAAGTACATTCTGAGGTCGACGACTTTTGTGGTGGACATGACGTCAGAGCGAAATCTGTCACCAGCTAAAGACTATTGGCCTGATGATCTACAGTCGCTGCGTATTTAATTGTCTAGTGTAAACGCTGGGTAAACATGCTCCATATTGGTTCTGACTGGCATAGACAATACTGTATATCGGTTCTGACTGGCATAGACAATACTGTATATCGGTTCTGACTGGCATAGACAATACTGTATATCGGTTCTGACTGGCATAGACAATGCTGGATATCGATTCTGACCACTGTAGGAAATACGGCATATTGGTAATATATATATTTTTTCTCATATTCCCAGAAATTCTCATACCTTGTGGGATACCTTTGATGTTCATTTCATATATGAAAATTGTTTTTGGCACAGTAGACAATACTGCATATCGGTTCTGACTGGCATAGACAATACTTGATTTCGGTTCTGACTGGTGAAGACAATACTGCATATCGTTTCCGAATGGCATAGACAATACTGCATATATATCCGTTCTGACTTGCATAGACAATTCTGCATATCAGTTCTCACTGGGATAGACAATTCTGCATATCGGTTCTCACTGGCATAGACAATTCTGCATATCAGTTCTCACTGGCATAGATAATGCTGCATATTAGTTCTGATTCGCTTAGACAATGCTGCATATCGGTTCTGACTGGCTTAGACAATGCTGCATATCAGTTCTGACTGGCTTAGACAATACACAGAGAGCTCCAATCACATATTGTTTAAGCACCAACAGAATGTATGACATAACGCCATTAGGAACCCTGCAGTGTATGCGTTTGGAGAGTGTAGGATAGGATCACCAAGCGGAGTACCTAGAGGCCTGCAGGGAACGTTTCCCTGAGAAAATCAGATTCATCACGCGACTGAACTACCTTTTCAGGTGGGGTAGAAGTTCTCAAAACAGCCGCGTTATTAGTGGAAATTACCCGCAATTGCCGAGAAAAATAGAAAAAAAACACACTCTGATAGGGTTAGAAAAAAACCCGGAGAACCATGCGTCATTTCACCACGACTGCTTGATGTGGTCTTAATGGTGTCAATGACAAAGAATTATGGCAGATCACAATAACAAGCTGGTGAAAATGATTTGCTGAAATTAAGGCGGCCGATAAGGAGCTAGGACTGTATCGTGTTTTGGCGCGGGTAGCGTTGGAGCTGAAAGATAAGCGGCCAACGTTTGGAGGGGAGGGGGGGGGGGGGGGGGGGTGAAGGGAGGGGGGTGAGGGGGGGGACGGTGGCTCCCCCTTTATTGACCATATTGGCGCCGGGCGTCGGCGTCCGCGGAGACGCGCGGGAGACGCCGTGACGCGCCAATTAGAGCAGCGTTTGTCACTAATTAGATTAGCGTTCAGCCGGCCACGTCACACAAAGCGTCCACAAAACAAACGCCATCTTGGAAGGAAGTGATCGCCGAGCCCCTCCACTCCCTGCCCACCGCCTTCTTCCTCCCACCTCCTCCTCCCCACTCTCCCACCTCCACCTTCTCCCTCTCCTCCCTCCCCACTCTCCCACCTCCTCTCCACCTTCTACCTCTCCTCCCTCCGCACCCCCACCTCCTTCCATCCCTCCTCTCCTTCTTCTTCCTCCCCACCCCCTCCTCCTTCCATCCCTCCTCTCCTTCTTCCTCCCCACCCCCTCCTCCTTCCATCCCTCCTCTCCTTCTTCCTCCTTCCCTCCCCTTCCCTTTTCGCTCTCCCCCTTCTCCCTTTCCCCCTTTCCCCCTCTCCTTCCTCCTCCTCCCACTTCCTCCCCCTCCTCTCCCACCTCCTCTCCCTCTCCTTCCTCCTCTCCCCACTTCCTCCCCCTCCTCTCCCTCTCCTTCCTCCTCTCTCCCCCTCCTCCTCCTCCTCTCCCTCCTCTCCCTCCTCTCCTTCTTCTCCCTCCTCTCCCCTCCTCATCCTTCCTCCCACCCCCTCTACCCTTTCTTCCTCTCCCCCTCCTGTCCCCCTCCTTCTCCTTTCCCCACCTCCTCCCCCTCTTCTCCCTCTACCCCCCTTTCCCCCTTCTCCCTCTCCTCCTCCCCCTCCTCTCCCCCTCTCCCTCCTCCTCTTCCCTCCTCCCCCTCTCCCCACTTCCTCCCCCTCCTCTCCCCTCGGACTCACGCCCCCGGAAGTGGGATTTGTAATTCTAATTAAGAGCTGAAATAATCTATAGATGTAGAGTTGTATTTTTTGCCGGTTTCAGTGAGGAGTGTGGTAGGAGATAGGAGGTCGCGGTGTGGGGGAGGGTCTCGGCAATCAAGCCGGCAGCTGCTGAGTATTGATTACCACTTAAAAGGCGCGCCAACAATGACACCCGCCATGATCTATCACCGCGCGCTACCTGCTGGCCGCGAGCCGCTCAGCGAGCTGCTCACCGCCCCATGAATGCCTCAGATAAGAAGTGCGGGCGCCGACAGCCCCCCGCCCGGCCTCCCCCCGCCGTCCCCCGCCGTCCCCCGTCCCTCTCCGGGTCCCGCCTGGAGGACTTGGTCTCCCCGGGACGGCAGCGATTCGGGCCCGGGAGCTGCTCAGAGGGCTCGGAGCTGCTGGGGAAGTGCTCCGAGCTGCTCAGCAAGTGCTCGGGAAATACTGGGGAGCTATTCGGGAAGGGTTCGGGACTGCTGAGGAAGGGTTCGGGACTGCTCGGGAAGTATTCGGGAAGTCCTCGGAAAGGGTTCGGGAATGATCGGGAAGGGTTCGGAACTGCTTGGGAAGGGTTCGGAAGTGATCGGGAAGTATTCGGGAAGTATTCGGGAACTGCTCGGAAAATATTCTGAGCTTCTTGGGAAGTGCTCGGAAAGGGCCCGGAACAGCTTAGAATGCACTCGGAAAGTGCTTGGAACTACTCGTAAAGTGCTCGGGAAGTGCTCGGAACTGCTCAGAGTGTCTCTCCCCATCCCTCTCCGGGTCCCGCCTGGAGGACTTGGTATCCCCGGGATGGCAGTGGTTCGGACGGGAAGTTTTTGAGAAGTGCTTGGGAAGTGCTTGGGAAGTGTTCAGGAAGTGCTTGGAAGGTATTTGGGAAGTCCTCGGAACTGCTCCGAGCTTCTCGGCAAGTGCTTTGGAAGTCCAGGGAAGTATTCGGAAAGTGCCTGGGAAGTATTCGGGAAGTGTTTGGGAAGTGCCCGGGAAGTATTTGGGAAGTGCTGGGAAAGGGCTCGGAACTACTCAGAGCATCTCTCCCCCACTACGGGTCCCGTCTGGAGGACTAGGTCTCCCTGGGACGGCAGCGATTCGGGCCCGGGAGCTACTCACGGGGGTCGGAGCTGATCGGGAAGTGCTCGGGAAATATTGGGGAGCTACTCGGGAAGTGCTCGGAAGGGCTCGGGAAGGATCAGAAGTGCTTGGGAAGGGTTCCGGACTGCTCGGGAAGGGTTCGGAACTGATCGAGAATGGTTAGGAACAGATCTGTAATGGTCTGGAAGTGTTTTGGTGCTCGGAACTAATCTGGAAGTGCTCGGGAAGTATTCGGGAAGGGCTCAGGAAGGGCTCGGGAAGCGCCCTGAGAAGTGCTCGGAAGTGCTCGGGAAGTATTCGAGAACTGCTCGGGAAATATTCGGGAATTGCTCGGAACTGCTCAGACCTAATCGGGAAGTGCTTTGCAAGTCATGGGATGTATTTCGAAAGTATTAGGGAAGCATTTGGGAAGTGATTGGGAAGTGTTCGGGAGGTATTCGGAAAGTGCTCGGAACTCCTCGGAGCTTCTCGGGAAGTGTTCGGGAAGTGCTTGGAGGTTCTCGGAAATGTTCGGAAATGCTCAGTACCGCTCGGGACTGCTCGGGATCTGCTCGGGCTGGTGGCTGTCAGTGATGGAGCAGTTCATCGCCGCTGATACAAAGACAAAACATACATCACACACGCCACGTCAGATCGAGCCCCTTCCAGCCCGCCTTCCAGCCCGCTGCCCGTCCCCCGCCTCTAGCCCACGTGTACCCCGCCCTCCCCCATCTCCCACCCTCAGCCCGCCTTCCAGCCCGCTGCCCACTCCCCGCCTCTAGCCCGCCTGTACCCCGCCCTCCCCCATCCCCCGCCCTCAGCCCGCCCTCAGCCCCCCTTCCAGCCCGCCTTCCAGCCCGCCTTCCAGCCCGCCTTCCAGCCCGCCTTCCAGCCCCCCTTCCAGCCGGCCTTCCAGCCCGCCATCCAGCCCGCCTTCCAGCCCGCCTTCCAGCCCGCTGCCCACCCCCCGCCTCTAGTCCACGTGTACCCCGCCCTCCCCCATCCCCCGCCCTCAGCCCGCCTTCGAGCCCGCTGCCCACTCCCCGCCTCTAGCCCGCCTGTACCCCGCCCTCCCCCATCCCCCGCCCTCAGCCCGCCCTCAGCCCCCCTTCCAGCCCGCCTTCCAGCCCGCCTTCCAGCCCGCCTTCCAGCCCGCCTTCCAGTCCGCTGCCCACCCCCCGCCTCTAGCCCACGTGTACCCCGCCCTCAGCCCGCCCTCAGCCCCCCTTCCAGCCCCCCTTCCAGCCCGCCTTCCAGCCCGCTGCCCACCCCCCGCCTCTAGCCCACGTGTACCCCGCCCTCCCCATCCCCCGCCCTCAGCCCACCTTTCAGCCCGCTGCCCACTCCCCGCCTCTAGACCGCCTGTACCCCGCCCTCCCCCATCCTCCGCCCTCAGCCCACCCTCAGCCCCCCTTCCAGCCCGCCTTCCAGCCCGCCTTCCAGCCCGCCTTCCAGCCCGCCTTCCAGCCCGCCTTCCAGCCCGCCTTCCAGCCCGCCTTCCAGCCCGCCTTCCAGCCCGCTGCCCACCCCCCGCCTCTAGCCCACATGTACCCCGCCCTCCCCCATCCTCCACCCTCAGCCCGCCCTCAGCCTTCCAGCCCGCCCTCAGCCCACCCTCCAGCCCGCCCTCAGCCTGCCCTCAGCCTGCCTTCCAGCCTGTTGCCCACTCCCCGCCTCTAGCCCGCCTGTGCCCCGCCCTCCCCCATCCCCCGCCCTCAGCCCGCCCTCAGCCCTCCCTCAGCCTGCCTCCAGCCCGCCTTCCAGCCCGCTGCCTCTGCCCGCTGCCCGCTGCCAGTCGCTGGTAAATAGATAGGGCATGGGAGGGGCGGAGATGGGGGGCGGGGGGGGGAGGGGCATCGTGGTATGCCATTCACTCATCTCCACCTCATCTGACGCCCCGCACACAATACGGGACGGCGCTTTGTGATATCACAGAATTAGACCGGTTTGCGGACTGTGGTGTGTTGGGGGTGATGTAGGTGTGTGTGTGGCGGGGGGGGGGGGTGTGGGTCTGGTTTTAGGTGTGTGTGGATGTGATGTGGGTGTGGTGTGGGGTGTGTAGGTGTAGTGGTGTAATGTGGGGTGGTATGTGATGCACACAATACCGGGGTGTCACGGCGCTCTGTGATATGACAGAATTAGGCCGGTTTGCGGACTGTGGAATGTGTGTTGGGGGAGATGTGGGTGATGTGTGTGTGTAGTGTGAGGTGTGTGTGGATGTGATGTGGGTTGTGGTTGGTGTGGGGTTTGTGGGTTGGTGTGGGGTTTGTGTTGGTTGTTATTGGGCTAATGTAGGGTGATGTGTGTTGTTGTTGTTGTTGTTGTTGTTGTTGTTGTTGTTGTTGTGATTTTGGGTGATGTGGGGGTAGGGGATGGAGTAAGTCAGGTCTTGTCATAATTCAGTAAACTGATCGCCCTGAGATGGTCTCAGGCTGTCTTATAGCCCTGACACCGGCTCACTATCGTCTGTGATAAACACTCCCTGACTCCGTCTCTGTTTAAACAAGACTCTCCGTACGTTGAGCTTCTCCCGAGCTGCTCATCCAAACGGCCATCTGATTCTCTTTTTCTTTTTTTTCGTTCAATGTTTATTCTGGGGTAATCTCTACTTAGGGTGTAATAAAAACACCTTCGGTAGGCCCCAGGGCCAATTATGGTCATTTCTTATTCTTCCAGGGTTTTGGTAAAGCATTAACTACTCTCTGAGTAGTTGTAGCATTGACATACTTTCTATAAGTAACTGCCAACAGTATTTAACTCAAGATGAATATATATCCTCCATCTAGTAATTGTCTGGCAGAGGAAACCGTGTGCAAAATATGCTTTGTTACATCAGCCGGGCACATAGATTGATCATTATACCAGATGTCATCTACTTAGATCTGCCATTATAATACTACGATCTGCTCATGTCTTTTATCTACTCACTTCTGCTATTATCTATTCCCATCTCCTATTTTATTATCCACCTAATACAAAGTATCCATAGAAAACACATAGAGAGTTTGTATGGACATACGGATATGTGGTATGCTCCGGGTGGCGCATACGGAAAAATAGTGCATGCAGAAAAATAGTGCATAACTAAAACAAACTGATATCTACATGCCACTCGTCTAGAAAAGGTGGATGATAAATACAATATCGACTGGTTTCAGATAAAAGCGTTTGTATGCTCCTCGGAGTTGACTCTGTGTAATATCATTGCATACGCTCGGATATTACTACGCGTCAACTCCTCGGAGCATACGGCCGCTTTTATCTGAAACCAGTCAATATTGTGTATTTATCTGCTATTATCTGCTCACATCTGCTATTATCTACTCATTTCTCCTATTATCTGTGCATCCCTGCTATTATCTATTCATATCTGCTATTATCTATTCACATCTGCTATTATCTGCTCACTCCTGATATTATCTATTCACATCTGCTATTATCTATTTATATCTGCTATAATCTGCTCACATCTGCTATTATCTGCTCGTTTAAAACACAACGCACTCAGATTGGTCTAAACTGGTTCTCTGTGTTTTCTTTGTATAGAATGCACTAAACACCTGGTTCCCCGTCTCTGTTTTAGTCTTTTCTCATCACCGCACATTGAACATTAAAAAAAAACACACGCACACAAACATACTCTAAACCACCCAGCCTGGAGCAACATGGAAATAGGCACATCCGAGCCTACTGTTTACCTCCAGTTTAAATAAAAAAAGCTAAAAAAAAAAAGAGAAAAAAAGGGCTGGTTCCACCAACACATGGATTTACCGTGGTATATCTTGGTATATCTTGTTATATCTACAGTGTCACGATATGTTGTACCTCCGTTGTCGCGATATGTAGCGCGCGATGTTGTGCATCAATTTTGGTGCTCCACCACCGCGACACCTCAAGACACTTCACCGCAAATATGCACGCTATATCTTGTGTGTTGGTGGAATCATCAATTTACACCGATGCGTACACACAAACACACACACACCTATACACACTCACTTTCTCTCTCTCACATACACACAAACATACTCCAAACACCCACTCTGACACACACGTACATGCAAACACACAAACGCACCTATACACAAGCACTCACACACACACACTGATTTGTATCTTAATATTTCAAATCCCATAGGCTTAACGTTGAGTTTCCATATACGCTGACTGGCATACAGAGTTTTATATGCCACTAGTGGAATACAGAATTATTATCACGTAATATTCCAAAATAGAGGAGACGGGGTAGGATAAAATCAAAACCTGATTCGTTTTAATCGTGGCCACCGCATTACACTCCTGAAGTTTTTGGCTCCGGACTTCACTCGGCTTCACCTCATGAAGTCACTATGCCAAACTCCAGTCGTGGCATACGGTGGCCAAGATTAAAACTCATCCAGTTTTACGATAGTATACCTAAATACAAATCACACACACGTGCACATACAAACAAACATACACACCTGCCTATTTGTCTTCAGAGATAAAACCAGCCATTATCAACCAACCATCCGCCTAACATAATCAATAACTACGATTTACACTCCCGCCTCGCCTTATTCTGAATGACTGAATTTCCACCTTTGATGTATATCATTGTCTTCGAGAGCTTTAAACTGATAGGGTTGGGCCTGGTTCGGTGGGGGGAGAGAGAGGAGAGATCAATGGGGCCAGGTGACGCCTGTACACTCTCCCCCCGATCTTCCCGCTTCTCCACCCCACCATAGACTGGTTCCCTGCCCAAATGAAATAAGGACTGGTAACTACTTCTTACGCAAAATATCTTGAACTGACAGTCATGCCACCACCTCTCTTGGCTCTATATAGACTTGTTCAAGTTTTTTTTTCTTCTCTTATTTTATTAGGTCATAGAGCCAAACATTACATTTGTTTTTCAATCCAGGCTAGATCTTAACAAAAGTATATCAATTTAAAAGTGTTACAATCAGCAATCCTGCTGTACTGACTGTAAGGAAGATAATACAGGCCTAATACAAGTCCAGATGAAATAAATGAAATAAAAAGAAAAGGATACCGGGACTGAGGCCAGTCTAAGCTCTACAGTCTCGGTCTGCCAATGTGGCACTCTCCCTGGAGATCTTTTGCGGAAGTAGAGTACAGGATCTCTGCTAGGGGGAGTGCGAGTAATGGAGGCGTTACCCATAGTGCACCATATAAATGGAACCCGTTACCTGGCCTACAATGTGACTAGGCCAGGCTTCCAGGCTACAACCCACCACCCCACCTCTCCCCACACACACACACACCCACGCCCATAGAATTGTTCAAGGCTTTGATTATGAACATTCATCAAATGATTTAACACAATCAGAATAAAGTTCATTATAGTATGTATCCTTCTTTGACTGGCCCTTGAATCAAAGACTTGTCCAGTATAAACAGAATCTCCTGTTTATGGCCCCAAGCCACTCCCTGTAACCCTATATTTCCTCCTACCCCTCCCCTCTCCCCTCCTCCAGTTCCCTGGCCGCCTGTGTTGTCATAGCAATAACGTTTGTCTGCTCCTGACTGTGACCTGATCGAGATCAAAGTCAGAGGGTATCAATCTCCCAGCAGATATCCTGACCAGTAGATATCTGTATGGAGAGTGTTGGGAATACTGGTGCTAAAGAGCGCCAGGAATCTAACACCATTACCGATTATACCAGTCCCTGTATCCCAGCCAGGAAGGTAGCCATAGGATGCAGGGACTGGAGCCTGTCTACCCTGCCCCTCGCCTCATTTGTCCGGCGCCCCTCTGTTCTGCGCATGCCCAGGTGTTCCGGCCGCCGCCCTCACCCCCTCCGGATGATTACCGGTCAGAGACCCCTGGTGGGCACCGGACAAACAACAGCTTCGGGTCTGATGTAGGAGACGCGGCGTCTTTGAAGATGACGTCATAGATCACGTGGTTTGTTCCAGTGGTACGATTACATAAGTCAACGAATTGCCCTTCTTCGTGTTGAGGGTGGGGCTTATTTCAGAAATATGTTACCACCATTGGCAAGTGCCCTTAGTGTATGGGGTGTGGGTCATTTCACAAATATGTTACTATAACATAAATCCGACAAGTACCTTTAGTTTATGGTGTGGGGGTCATTTCACAAATATATTATGATTAATAAGGTCCGAAAGTGCCCTTAGTATCTGGGGTAGGGGTCGTTTCAAAAGTATGTTATGATCATATGAGTCTGTCAAGTGCCCTCAGTGTCTTTGGTGGGGGTCGTTTCACAAATATCGTGCATCGGACTCAACACGCCTCGTCCCCGACCGTCGTTTCACAAATATGTTATATAAGATTAGTTTGGCAAGTGCCTTTAGTGTCTTGGGTAGGGGTCGTTTCACAAATATGTTACGATTACATAGGTGTGGCAAGTGCCCTTAGTGTGTGGTGTAGGAATTGTTTCACAAATATGTTACGATTACATAAGTTTGGCAAGTGCCCTTAGTGTGTGGGGTAGGAGTTGTTTCACAAATATGTTATGATTACATAAGTTTGGCAAGTGCCTTTAGTGTGTGGGGTAGGAGTTGTTTCACAAATATGTTATGATTACATAAGTTTGGCAAGTGCCTTTAGTGTCTGGAGAAGGGGTTGTCGCACAAATATGTCACAATTACACACACATGATTATGATCACATAAGTTTGCCAAGTGCCCTTAGTATATAGGGTGGGGTCATTTCACAAATATATTGCGATAACATAAGTCTGTCAAGTGCCCTTAATGTCTGGGGTAGGGGCTGTTCACAAATATATTACAATTGAACAAGTCCCACAAGTGCCGTCACTATTGGGGGAGGTTTGTTATGATTTGCTATGACCAGCAAATGAAAGAAGCGGTAAAGAGAACCTAGCTGAGAGATGGATATCTGGATAGATGTGATGACCTGTGATGTTCTGCATGAACAACTGAAAAGTAAGCTTTAAGTAAACTTTATTACCATTCTCTCCTTTCAAGGGCCTGAGATTTAGAAATTGGTCCCGTGCAATGACCTAACAAGGATAGCCTTTGTAGGGGTCGGGTCAGTCTAGAGATGGTTCTTTCGCTCTCCAAAAGAGGGCACGGGATGTCGGTCCCTGCTGTGTAGTGATTCGGGTGAACCTGCACACAAAAGTGTTACGGGCCGCCCGGATTACGTAACTCAGCACTTATATAGGCCAGGTTCACAGTGGGTCGACAGGCATTCTTGTGCATTCTCTCTGAGAAGAGTGAATTCTTGGATCCTCATATTGCTGGGTTTTCCAAACCCTCTCAGTGGTTAGGTGAGTCCAGTACTCTGGTATCTGGATTAGCCTCCCCAGCTTTACTTGCAGACCTGTGCCAAGGTACCATGCTTTGGTTGTGATCCAACTGGGATCACTTCGGGGAGTTGGTAATAAAAGTCCAAAGTTTATTAAACTTTTAGAATCTGGTTTTGTGTTAATAGGTTTGTCCATACATACAGAAGATACTGAACTGACCTATATAATTGCGTATAGGGTGCCATATTGGGGGGAAGGGAATATAAATCTTTCCGAGAATAGGCATTCCTCAATAAGGCCATAAGCACCCCTCTTATTAGATCTCACACTCTCTAAGTCATATTCTGTACTCTCACTATGCTCTGTGGAGAAGACTTCTTAAAGAACTAGGCTTAGAGCCTTGAGAATCCACTGGCCTGCCTCCCGTACTAAAGGCGTACATCAATACAATCCAAAGATTCCTATAATCTCAATGATGCCACCTAGCGGGAATACTGTGTGCCAGTAGATTCTCAAGGCTCTAAGCCTAGTTTTTAAGAATTCTTCTACCATAGAGCGCAGTAAGAACCTTGTACAGATTACGACTTAGGGAGTTGAGATCTTACGAGAGGGGTGCCATAAGCCGGCGACCACTTCACCTTCAACAAGTCACACTGCAGTTTAAGTGGGCATGCCTCATGACAATCACTGAGGCTGGGGAACTGTCCGTCCACATTTTACACCTAATTTCACATGTTCTGACATTAAAGCCACACTCTGCACGGATAGATAAGCCTGGAAGGTCAACATGTTGACATCCGGGAAGAGGCGCTCATGACTCCATTAGGTCCTGTGGTCTCGTGTCGAGTTAGACGGAAATTACACCCAGCCTAAGTTGGCACGAGCCTAAAACGTGCACCCCTCTCATAGGATCTCACACTCTCTAAGTGATATTCTGTATAAGGTTCTCACTGCAGGAAAAGAACTTTTATGGGAGAAGAATTCTTAACGAACTAGGCTTAGAGCCTTGAGAATCAACTGGAACACAGTATTCCCCTGTAGCATCATTGAGATTATAGGAATCTATATTGATGTACGTCTTTAGCACAGGAGGCAGGCAAGTGGATTCTCAAGGCTCTAAGCCCAGTTTGTTAAGAACCCGGTCTAGGTTAGACATAATAATAAGGGCTATTTCTTTGCTCTATAGCACAAACGGACAATTGCTCCAGTATACCATGGTTTTAAGCCTGTTTACTACAGATTTGAATCCGTATACCCCAGTTATGGTACTTGAAGGCTTTATATAATGGATCGTAAAGTTCCCATACATTTTCAATTCGATCTTTGTCTACGATGGATATTGAATGTATATATAATATATTTATATATACACATAAAATATATGATATATATAATATGTATTATATATATATATATATATATATATATATATATATATATATATATATATATATATATACATATAGTAAAGATATGCTCGGAGGGAGTATATCTGACTATAAACCCAGGTGGCGCTACTGACGGCCAACCTCGATACTGGCGCCACAGGCGTCACCTTTGTAAGGTATGGGTCTCTCCCGCGGGTGAAGCGTCACTCACCAGCTAGTTTATATATATATATATATATATATATTTATTATCCATCGTATACAAAACTCCCATTGAAAATGTATAGGGACTCAGTAGACCACTACCCATTGTATAAAACCTGTCAGATACCATAACTGTGGTATACGAATTCAAACCTGTGGTATACGGCCTCAAAACCATGGTATACGGGGAAAATAGTCCCTTTTGCTATAGAGCAAAGAAATAGTTCCTATTGTTATACCCATTAATATGGTAATTACTGGGTTTAATTTATTCAAAAAGATGGATAATAAATACAACAAACGATGATTTTGCGGACAAGCAGCTCTGTAAACCACTCGCGGTTGACCTCGTAATACACTCGCTAGCGCTCGTGTATTACTGCGCGTCAACCTCTCGTGGTTTACGGCCGCCTGTCCGCAAAACCATCGATTATTGTCTATGTATCCCTTTTATGGCGGTGTATCTGCCGGCGGTCGATATGGCGGTTCGTATTACACCTCACTACATACCGTATTCCCTGTCGATGCATCAGCCCCACACAAGCTGTAACCCAAACAACAGATAATGGCGCCCCATTCAAAGAGGAACAAAGGAGCCCTGGCCTTTACTTTGTGTTGGCGGGTTGGCTTTTACCGTCGGGGTCGGGTGTCAGGTGAGAGGTGGGCACACAGGTGTGGTGTCCAGCCATGTGGTACCTGGATGGGTCCCAAAGTCTTAGAAGCACACCTGGAAATCCTGCAGGAAATACCTTGAGCTGTGCTACAACATGTAAAGAATGCATATTGAGGTGGGAGAATGTGAACAGGAAGGTCGGCCTAAGTGTACAGCAAACAAGTGTATTTTTGTGGGAGTTTGTGATCGCACACATTGCTTTGATTGCACTATTTGCAGTTTGATCCCTTAGTATCTCCACGTTATATCCTGGCACCTGGAGCGATATTCACAACAAGCGTAAGGCCACAAACTATCGTAAGACTAGATGAGTTTTAATCTTGGCCGCCGTATACCACGACTGGAGTTTGGCAAAGTGATATCATGAGGCGAAGTCCGGAGCCAAAACTCCAGGAGTGGCATGTGGTGGTCATGATTAAAACAAATCAGGCTTTGATTTTATCCTACCCTGTCTCCTCGATTTGGGAATATTACGTGAAAACAATTCTGTATGCCACTACTGGCATATAAAACTCCGTATGACAGTCAGCGTGGCATACGGAAACCCAATGTTAAGCCTATGGGAATTTATATTAGGGGTAGGATAAAGCATGAATCGTTGTAGAGTAATACTTTAGTTTTAGGCCTTCCATACTGGTTTTCAGAAATCACAATATTCATTGATTATAAATCTCTAAATTCTTATAATCTAGAAATACAGTTATAGCTGGGATGTATCATAGATTCACCCATACTATATAGCTACTCCTTGGTTAGATCTCACTAAGAAGTACTAGATTTAAATGTTTTTCTTCGGGTTATTATTTTCCTGTCAGTGGTCATGGAAGAGTATCTTAAATCTTCACACAAATCTCAGCTACTACAATGTTAAAGGAAATTCCCTCATTGTTTATACAGAATAATTCCTCGTTAAAATGATTATATCCCCCTTACATCTTCATGCATATGCCAGACCTTACTTTTAAAACCTAATTCATCATTTTTATGAGAGATTTAGAGAAACAATAACCTCTCAGTCGTAGCACCTTTTAATTGATATCTAAACAATTATAGACTCAGTCTGTGAATAATGTACGCTATGAAGATGGATATCCACGTAATATAGTGAAGACTCCGGGAGCATAATGGATAAATATCATGTGGGTATTGTAGATAGGCTCAGGTGATTGATGAGTGACTGTCAGAGGCTCTCTGAGGAGGGCTCCAGGTCCGGCTCTATTATATCAGCGGCCCTATATGGCCACTCACACAGCCATACAGCCATACATTGAACCACTCCCCTACCACCTGCCATAGTGAGGCAGTTAGAGCTGGTTGGGGTATTGTGTGTATTGAATCTGGAGTAGGCATTATTCCTATATACCCATTATTGAACTAACTAGAGTTACATACCGCTGCTGGGGGTGCATTAAAAATAAGTTATGTATCGAGGTTGACGTTTTCGTCCCGCTCTCATGTTTTCGTCCCGCTCTGACGTTTTTGTCCCGCTCTGATCACGTGATACAATACAGCAGCGGGACGAAACAATAGCTGTTGTGGTTACTCGATAAGGGTGGCCATTTGCTTTGGAAGTCTTTCAGGTAAAGGATTAATCATTTTTATCGATATTTGAAGGTATATAGGAATAGGGAAAGCAAGTACCGGTAAGCAAAAGACAAAGTTACTCGGTGACGCCTTGGGTAGTAATTTTTCCAAGCCCTACCTCGTAACTTTGAACTTTTGCTCACCGGAACATAGTTCCCCTCTATTACGTTGTGTATCAGGGTGTTGGTGCTCCTGTTTTGTAGCATCGTAAGCTATAATGGGATTGCAAATTTGCAGATTACTTGAAGGATCCGACTGGAAAGGCACTGCTTCCGTAATATCAGATCGTATCCCTATGTTTGCGCGGAATTGCTAATTCTTACAATGTGATAGCTATATAAAGCACTTTCAGGGTGACATATTTGAATGAGACAGGGGAAGATTCATTAATTCTTTATTTTCATAGAGGTGACACAGCAGTTAAAATCAGGCTGACAAGGTGCAAAAACTTGATTGAGAGAGCACACTTGTCAAACTGAAAATGTTGTACGGTCATAATTCTGGAAAGATGAACGCGAAGAAAATGTACCTTGTACATTTTGTTAAGCTGAATAAAGTTTTTGCAGAAAATGAAAAAAAAATTAGGCTGACATCTTCTTTTTATATGTAGGAGATAGATGAGAGAAACTTGGCTATGAGTCATAGGTAAATACCCTTTTCCCTCAATACCTTTGTTACTTTATATCACCCCTGATATTTTCCCCATAGATTTAACATTGGGAACTCATACTTAATGCCCCTGGAGTATTTAGCAAATATATTCAATTGGGTTTCATAGCACAAATGTTAGCCCATTAGTCAATGTAAGGGATGAGATAAATTCAGAAACCTATTCAAGTTTGCAGTTAGAGCTCGATCCCATCTCCTTTGAATCGCTACGTAATTTACATTGTCCGCCTTGTTAATTACCACACTATTCAAACTCGATGATATAGCATGGTCCTGGGGTACAGGGGCTTTGGTGTCTCGTGATTTGTATGGCGTGGTATGAGGCACATAGCTATTGTGTTATGGAATCGCCCATCTTGCCCCCTGACGTTAAACACCAGATGGTAGGTCCCGTTATGTTTTTTTTGTCATAAAAGGGTATAAGTCTCGTCTAAATTATCCATAGATTATGACAGCAGAAAATAGTACTTGTCCCCGAATACAGTAGCGCTATCTAACAATTTCCTGGCGGATAATGGCAGAACTAGCAATCACTCTGTGCCCTATACGTTCACCGCATTGGTCTGCGCCGAGCGTTCCACTCACCGGAACCGGAAACGTCGGGCGTCATTGCGCAGCCGCAGACCGACTCTCTGCGCCGTTAACCAATCACGTACACAGAAACGATCACGTGATACCTGCGCGGGCGTGTCTGCGCACGGAGTGACGCGGCGATCAAAGATGGACGATCAAAGATGGCCGCTAGCGAGCGTGGCGCCGCCTAGTGGGGTATTCCGACGTGTGGCTAATCCTCTTTGACACTGTGCCCGACTATGAAACATGCCCCAGACGCCTCCCGCTGTTGTTACCTGTTGTACTTTACTTTATTATCCGTCGTACACAAAGCCCCCGTTGAAAATGTATGGGGAACCACGACCCATTGTATAAAACCTGTCAGATAACTGTGGTATACGGATTCAAACCTGTGGTGTACGGCCTCAAAACCATGGTATACGGGAAAAATAGTCCCTTTAGAGCTATAGAGCAAAGAAATAGTCCCTATTGTTATACCCTTTTATATGGCAAATGTTATTTATATGTGTATCATATCTAATCAAGTTCCTCTATTTCTCTTTTCCAGGTGAGTCTTTTATTCATGGCATGGCTGGAAGTGTTGGTGGTGAGTCAAAGATCAATACACATGGATTCATGAAATACCGTTTCTGGAGAGAGTAAATGTCTGGCTATTGCATTATTGGTAGTTATTTTTCACATGGCTTTCCTCTCATGGATGCTGCCATTGTTTACACTCATCACCCTACACCCCTCCATTACCCCATACCCCATTATAAACATCACCCTACAGCCCTCCTTTACCCCATACCCCATTATACACTGCATCATACACCCCTCCTCTACCCCTTACCCCATTATACACACCACCCTACAGCCCTCCTTTACCCCATACCCCACTATAAACACCCCATACACCTTCCTTCTACCCCATTGTACACACCCCAAACACCTTCCCTCTACCCCGTAACTCATTATACATACCCCATACACCGTCCCTCTACCCCATAACTCATTATACAGACCCCATACACCTTCCCTCTACCACATAACTCATTATACATACCCCATCCACCTTCCCTCTACCCCATAACTCATTATACACACCCCATACACCTTCCCTCTACCCCGTAACTCATTATACACACCCCATACACCTTCCCTCTACCCCATAACTCATTATACATACCCCATACAACTTCCCTCTACCCCATTGTACACACCCCATACACCTTCCCTCTACCCCATAACTCATTATACATACCCCATACACCTTCCCTCTACCCCATAACTCATTATACACACCCCATACACCTTTCCTCTACCCCATAACTCATTATACATACCCCATATACCTTCCCTCTACCCCATAACTCATTGTACACACCCCATACACCTTTCCTCTACCCCATAACTCATTATACACACCCCATGCACCTTCCCTCTACCCCATAACTCATTATACATACCCCATACACCTTACCTCTACCCCATAACCCATTATACACACCACCATACAATCCCCAATATGCGTTTCCTCATCCCACATCCCTATCTAAAGGGTGTGCTCCACCAGGCCGATTTCTCACCCGATCAATTGTTCCTGGCCCCGTAGAGGAAGCTCACGTATTGTAATTTATTTAATTCTGATAATAATAGTTTAATAAATGACCATTTTCAAAGATTTGAGAAATTCTAGGGCATCTGATAATGATCGGCGATTGTCAGGCTACAGAATCGGCTACTGTCGGGCCAGTGGAACATCCCCTTTATCCTACCCCTAATAAAAAACCGCCATAGACTTAACATAGGGAAATTTTATGTGGCAGGCCGTGACATAAAGTGTTTTTTATGCCACTAGAGTAATAACAATATTGACCAATCAGAGAGCAGGATGTCAGCTACTATGAAAAGCAGTTCTGTTGGTCATTGACTCAATATTTATCTTTTAATAATACAAAAGCATAGACGAGGTAGGATAAATACGAAACCGAACTCGAGTCAGACTTGTCAATGTCTATGCCACTCTGTTCAGGTCTGCTCCTCACTACACTCGGCTACGCCTCGTGTAGTAATACGCGACCTTCCCGTCGTGGCATAAACATGGTCAAGTCTAACTCTCGTTCGGTTTCTACTAATTATGCACGATATGTATCGATACCACCACAGGTGGGCGCTCTTTACCCTGACCCCTGACAGAACACTCCCCATCCCCCATTCCCTCTCTGATCATACCTTCTCCCACCAACCCCCGTTTACCATATTCTCTCCCACCCACCCCTGCCCCCGCCCATGATTTACCACCTCCTAACCGCCACCACCCTTTGTCCATCTCCTGACAGTTCCTCTGAGACCCTGATCTCAAGCACAAAACCCCAGATAACATTTTCCGTCCCTGCCCCACTACATCACTCACCATAAACCCCGTCCACAATTCAGTTGTTGTCACTGCTCTATCAAAACCACCCTCTGCCATCTGTTGTAATTCTACATTTATTTGTCACCTTCCCCGACAAAATGTCTCAGTGCGCCCGAATATCATCTATAGGGCACATAGCTATTGTTCTATGGAGGCGGCCATCTTTCCCCCCGTCGCCGTCTAAACCACCAGGGGGCGGGACCAATTACAATGGATTTTATCAGAAATATTTTGGGAGGCTTTCAATGGATGAATTTCAGCCCTGTATCAACATTATCTATAGATTATAACAACTGATAACAGCAGTTGTCCCCCGACTATAGTGGCGCTATCTTACAATTTCCTGGCGGATGATGGCAGAACTAGCAATCACTCTGTGCCCTATACAGCACCCCTAGTTGCGGGTAGTATTTCTCAGACATTAAGATATAGGTATATAACTAAGAGCAAATGGTATGTTGATCATTGATGAATGAGCGTGCAATTATAAAAGATAGTTCAGTTTCGGTTACATTCAGTCTATGGACAGTTTTCTTAATCCTACCCCTAATAAAAAACTCCATAGGCTTAACATTGGGTCACTGTATTCGGTCTGGAGTTCAGAAAAATGAAAAATATTGCTCTAGTGGGATACACTTGACAAATGACGTCATTTGTTAATGTAGAAGTAATTTAGACGGGCGGGGTAGGATAAATTCTAAACCAAACTCGAGTAAGTCATGTTATTGTTCATCGCACTCCGGCAAGATCGCGTATTACTGCTCTCGGCTTCGCCTGGCGCAGTAATATCGCGATCTTGCCATTGTGCGATAAACAACAACATGACTAACTCTTGTTTGGTTTCTCCATAGTAACCCACTTGCACCTAACTTGCAATTTCGGCAACAGCCTGAGAGGTTCAAAACAGATCAGGCACCAATGGGTCAATTAGGTATATTTCAGTCTTGAGTGATTGGTCATGGTCAGCTGGGCATCCCTCTAACACCCTGGGACACTGGCTCCCTCCTCCGTTCTCAAAGTGAATAGCATGCAGATAGTGAAGGAATAGTTTTATGCAGTATGAAGTAATCCTATGTGTGACCATTCTAACCTCTAGGCAATGTATTGTTGTTCCAAAATATCAGTATGAGAAACATGCGGATTCTATCCCTTGGCCTAACTGATCATGCCGGCTCTACGTAACACACCAATGGAGGCCACCCCTTGGTTACGATCAACACGGTCGCCCCCATGCGGTAAACAAAGAGCCAGCATATAACCCCGATCTTGATGTATCCTCATCGGTCCGGCTAGTATAACACATTGCAGTAACACTAGCAATAAAGCTTGTAACGGGACGAAGCCTTGAAGTCATTCATTCAGCTTACTACTCACACCTGATAGTTACAGTGTATAGTTTGTGCAAGCACCTAATATATAGGGCAGATGGCTATTGTGTTATGTAGGTGGCCCCCTTCTTCACCGACTAGAAACTGGTTTTGTAACAGCACTACCTTCAGTCAATCAGACCACCTTTATGTGACCTCTATCCTCTCACCCTCCACAAAACACATTAACTACACCATATTCACACCCATCAAACACCCCCACTTCTTTATACCTGATCTGTAACTTCATCTCTCCCCATCCTTTGAATTATTTTACTATGACATCGATACCATCTGCTGCTCACTAGGCCTCTGTTGTACTACCAACACCCTCTATCCTCCAGGCATCTGTACAACCGAGGATGGCATCTCTGCAGGCTCAGTCACTACGTTTTTCTATTATTATTATTATTATTATTATTATTATTATTATTATTATTATTATCATTATTATCATCATTATTATTATTATTATTATTATTATTATTATTATATACCACTATATCATAAAAAAAACGCCATTACTACCCAAGGTTGACACGTGAACAAAAGCTACGATCTGTGAATTTAAAAATGGCAGACACTATTAATTCAGGCATTTAAGATGGTTTAAAAGATCCCCATTGCAGCAATGAGTATGTAACAACTAAGTATGGATGTATTTCATTTTGGACATTTAATGCAGAAGAGTTTCAATACTTAAATCTGTACAGTCGACCTGTAAATATATGACATTCAGTACACTTGTACTCAATGTCCATGGAGTATCTAGAAAGAATACTCGATTGGGGATTATGTCACAAATGTTGGATAATTAGTAAATTGAGTGGATAGATACATTTAGAAATCTATTCAAGTTTAAGGTCAGAGCTCAATCCCATCTTGTTTGAATCGCTACATAATTTTGTGATTCATTTTATCAATAAATAATGTTATACGGGGTGAGATAAAATTAGAAACACACTCGATGAAAATAACTTGGTCCGCACTACACTTCGTTTGACCGTAAAGTAATTCACTCAGCTTCGCTTTGTGAATAACTCTGCAGTCAAACTCGGTGGAGTACAGACCAAGCTATTTTCATCTGGTGGGGTTCCTGCTAATAATAACCCATTCCTAGAAGCCCCTATATACTGACCCCTCATCTCGACCTCCTTTATCACCCCCTCAAACACTACCTCTACACCACCCCTCTACTTCACCCTCTCCCCACCAATCTCCATCCTTCCTACCATCTCCCGCCAAGGACGGCCCTTATATAGACTCCCCCTAATGTCTCGTCTAGTAATCTGCTTTTTAAGTGGCTGATATTGATTGTTATAAGTAACAGGCGCTACACTGTCTGTTATATCCGTGCTTATTGCCATGGTGATATGAGACAGGAATATAAACCAAACAATGATACCTGTTTGCAGTCCAATTAGAGGGTCATTGTGCTGTGATGTGCGGTCTAGGATCCTGTTAGAAATTACAGCGTGTTTCCAAAACGTACAGCCATTGTGTCGAATCCCAGTGCTATTTACTCAGGCAGTTTTACAACTATAGAATCCCAACATTAGTGATGAAGTGTGTGGTTATGGCAGAGGCATAATATGCCATACACCACCCTCCATACACCACACCATGCAGTACACCCCCCTCCATACCACACACCATGCAGTACACCACCCTCCATACCACACACCATGCAGTACACCACCCTCCATACCACACACCATGCAGTACACCACCCTCCATACCACACACCATGCAGTACACCACCACCCTCCTTACCACACACCATGCAGTACACCACCCTCCATACCACACACCATGCAGTACACCACCCTCCATACACCACACCATGCAGTACACCACCACCCTCCATACCACACACCATGCAGTACACCACCCTCCATACCACACACCATGCAGTACACCACCACCCTCCATACCACACACCATGCAGTACACCACCCTCCATACCACACACCATGCAGTACACCACCCTTCTTACCACACACCATGCAGTACACCACCCTCCATACCACACACCATGCAGTACACCACCCTCCTAACCACACACCATGCAGTACACCACCCTCTATACCACACACCATGCAGTACACCACCACCCTCCATACCACACACCATGCAGTACACCACCCTCTATACCACACACCATGCAGTACACCACCACCCTCGATACCACACACCATGCAGTACACCACCCTCGATACCACACACCATGCAGTACACAACCACCCTCCATACCACACACCATGCAGTACACCACCCTCCATACCACACACCATGCAGTACACCACCCCCCTTCATACCACACACCATGCAGTACACCACCCTCCATACCACACACCATGCAGTACACCACCCTCGATACCACACACCATGCAGTACACCACCCTCCATACCACACACCATGCAGTACACCACCACCCTCCATACACCACACCATGCAGTACACCACCCTCCATACCACACACCATGCAGTACACCACCACCCTCCATACACCACACCATGCAGTACACCACCCTCCATACCACACACCATGCAGTACACCACCACCCTCCATACCACACACCATGCAGTACACCACCCTCCATACCACACACCATGCAGTACACCACCCTCCATACCACACACCATGCAGTACACCACCACCCTCCATACCACACACCATGCAGTACACCACCCTCCATACCACACACCATGCAGTACACCACCCTCCATACCACACACCATGCAGTACACCACCCCCCTTCATACCACACACCATGCAGTACACCACCCTCCATACCACACACCATGCAGTACACCACCCTCCATACACCACACCATGCAGTACACCACCATCCATACCACACACCATGCAGTACACCACCCCCCTTCATACCACACACCATGCAGTACACCACCCTCCATACCACACACCATGCAGTACACCACCACCCTCCATACCACACACCATGCAGTACACCACCCTCCATACCACACACCATGCAGTACACCACCACCCTCCATACCACACACCATGCAGTACACCACCCTCCATACCACACACCATGCAGTACACCACCCTCCATACACCACACCATGCAGTACACCACCCTCCATACCACACACCATGCAGTACACCACCCTCCATACCACACACCATGCAGTACACCACCCTCCATACCACACACCATGCAGTACACCACCCTCCATACCACACACCATGCAGTACACCACCCTCCATACCACACACCATGCAGTACACCACCACCTTCCATACCACACACTATACCATACAACCACCACCCACTTCCTGTGTCTGGACCAATCGCACTGAGCTATTTCACGACGACATATGCAATTAACTTACTCAATTAGGCTGCTCTTGTTGCGTGGGCATTTTGTGTCCGTGCCCGCCACTCGGCGTGCACTACAAACGGTGGTGTATGGTGGCGTTACGTGCCCGCTCCTCTCACATGAATCCCGCCTCAATATACGGCGCGCTACACAGGCAGTGATGTCATTGCCGTCATACTCAGCCCTCTTTGATCTCCCTGGAGGCAGGCTATAGACAGCAGCTTCATTAATAGCCACACATTTGTCAATGTAAGCCCATATCTGTCGGCCGTGTGTGGCGTTACGGACATCGCTTCCACTCGAGTTTCTCCCCCTGTTTATCGGTGCAGTATCCATTATTTTCCCTGCTTTTTGATCACTGGTTTTTTTTTAGGTAGAGATGCGATATCCAGTTAGAGGATAGCATACAGGAAGAATTAATTAAAAAGAAAGTGAAGGAAAATTGATGAACAAAGTTTTTCTGTGGATCTACAATGTCATGACTATATCATAATCTCTGTTATGGTAGTACAGGACGAATATTTGATACTATAACCTAATACAAGGGTCCTTTTAAAATCTTCAATGGATGATCTCAATTGAGGTAAAATAGCACAGGATACCTTTTTGGATCCTGCTAAATAAACCTAAATATCATACCTTTATCGTGTTTGAATGTTACTCTATGGCTAGATGGGTGTTTTCTACTGTGATATCTGTAGCAGAATGAAATAAATGCCATGTAAACAATTTTATGAAATTGAGTGAGGTTTAGATTGTATCCTACCCATGTGTATTTGAACTTCATAGGTCAAGTGTGTCATATAAATATTTTATGGCATAACCGTGGCATACAGTCACACCATGTTAAGTCTATGGAGATTTATATGAGGGGTAGGATAAAGAGTACTACGGTGGAGACTGATCGCTGCACTGTACCTACACTCTCCAAACAGAGTTTATGTTCGTGTAATGTAAACCAGTTCAAGCCTAGAGCTAGATGCATAAGAAGTGTACTTTCTCTAAAACAGGCGCTACCTGAATTTGAAATGCTAGACTTTGAAGAGGATCCAGTTTCATACGCACGTGTATTGACGTCACTAGGTCACGTGCACCATATCGCACTGCACAGGCTGTGCGTGCTATACGGAAACAGGGTTACTGTGGCTGTACGTGATAGATACGCGGTCAAATTGACAACCAGACTAACATATGCTAAAGGCAGAGGTTCATCTGATCGTCAATTTGACCAATACTTATCAAGTACAGATACAGTAAGCCTGTTTTCGCATTATTATCATGTTGTTATTTATCCTATATAATTCACCTGCAAAGAAGGTGGTCTGCCATTACAGCATAACAAGAACCCAGGCTAGTTTACATAGCCAGAGTCACATGACAATTAAATGAACGGGTTATAACTGTGGGTAGGAACATTGAGAAACACCAAATTGAATCACATGACAATTAAATGAACGGGTTATAACTGTGGGTAGGAACATTGAGAAACACCAAATTGAACAGTAGTGACAATAGAACATGTCAGAGATAGTAATGGGAATATGTTGTAGAGATACAGTGAAATTATCTAGTAGATCTTTGGATAATCAACTTGATTGTTATGATCATTATTAGGGGTCCCTCCCACCTACTACGATTAAGTCTACGATTAACCCTTTGGCCGTGTCGGCGACAAACTGAAAAAATCGTGGAGGTGTCGCCGACAAACTCCTCAATTAGTCAGGTTTTGCCGCCGACGAACTCGCTGCGCGCCGACGGGCTACGACGCGCTACAACAAAAAAACGTTAATCGTAGCCCGTCGTAGCCCGTCGGAAGGTTAATCGCAGAGCACGGCGGGTTGTCGCCGACGGTGCTATGCGGTGCTATTGGGTACTTAATCGTAGACCGTCGTAGCCCGTCGTAGTAGGTGGGAGGGACCCCTTATTATTGTTATTATTTTCATATACCTTAAACATCTGGAACTATATCTTCAAATCATCCAAGTCTGTGATTGGACTGAAGACAGTCGACTACCTGGTCACGTTCGTGTATTACTACGCGTCAAGCTATCGAAGTTTATGACCGCCTGTCCACAAAACGATCGAATATTGTCTAGATATAAATCCTAACATGGTCGTACAGGATGTAAGCACCATTATAAGTTGTTCTGTGCATGCATACACCTGGAGTAATACTAATTCATCGTAACTCAATGTAAAAGTAAGTAAAATCGAAGAGCGACTTCGTAAAACAGTGTATGTCACACTGCACCGTACACAATAGATACGGCGGTATAAGGAGCAGCGGTACGCAACTTTTAAAAATACCTGCACAGGTAGGGAATAAGGGTCTGTTTCACAAGCGCTCAATATCCCTACTACGATTACTACCACTGTAGACTGGCCTCAGTCCCTGTGTCCTACCCCTCCTCTGTAGACTTGCCTCAGTCCCTGTGTCCTAACCCTCCCCCTGTAGACTGGCCTCATTCCCTGTGTCCTACCCCTCCCCCTGTAGACTGGTCTCAGTCCCTGTGCCCTACCCCTCCCCCTGTAGACTGGCCTCAGTCACTGTGCCCTACCCCTCCCCCTGTAGACTGGCCTCAGTCACTGTGTCCTCCCCCTCCCCCTGTAGACTGGCCTCAGTCTCTGTGTCCTACCCCTCCCCCTGTAGACTGGCCTCAGTCCCTGTGTCCTCCCCCTGTAGACTGGTATCAGTCCCTGTGTCCTCCCCCTCCCCCTGTAGACTGGTATCAGTCCCTGTGTCCTCCCCCTCCCCCTGTAGACTGGTCTCAGTCCCTGTGTCCTCCCCTTCCCCCCGTAGACTGGTCTCAGTCCCTGTGTCCTCCCCCTG
This sequence comes from Alentia gelatinosa, assembly GCA_950022655.1. Taxonomy (NCBI): domain Eukaryota; kingdom Metazoa; phylum Annelida; class Polychaeta; order Phyllodocida; family Polynoidae; genus Alentia; species Alentia gelatinosa. Next base: position 176,674,761 of record OX465579.1, read on the forward strand.
TAGACTGGTCTGTGAGGGTTGTCTGAGAGTGGGGTGTGTGTGTGAGTGAGGAGTGTGTGTGAGGGGTATATGAGAGGGGTATATGAGAGGGGTGTATGAGAGTGGTGTATGAGTGGTGTGTGTTTGAGGGTTGTCTGAGAGTGGGGTGTGTCTGGTCATGGTATCTGGGACTCTGGTTCAGGGGCTGAACTCACTATCTTGGAAAGCCATTAGTCCGCTGACAGTTGTCATTATCATTTCGCGTGTCGGGCGGCATTACGGTCGACCCCGTCCCACGATGTGTGCCCAGTGAATAAGTCATTATTCTCTAAACCCGGCATACCCTGGAGGAATGAGGCTGTCGCTGCCGGACCCGGGGTTCGCAGATTACAGACGGAGTCCTGCCCGTAATCTACGTTAATAACGGGGTGCGGGGTGCCAGTAAAACCCCGCCGGTGGAGCGGGGGAGCGAGGGGTGGCCTTGGCATGCCCCTCCCACTCCGCCGCCCCACAGACAACCCCAGCTTGACTGCAGATCAAAGGCACAGCCTTCTCCTAGTAATTGAAATAACAAAGGAACTTGTGAACGCCATCACAAGGCTTTAGGCTTTAGGCTTTAGGCCGCACGCGCCTAGCGAACGCAGCAGCGCCGGGGTAGATTAAACGCGAGCCTTAAATAGGCCAAAAGAACGAGATTGTACTTAGTGACCTCCTGAAGGGAGTAGAAGGAGGGGGGAGGGGGGGGAGGGGGAGGTATAGAACGCTCCCAGTTTGTGTACACAGACACTAAAGGGTAGTAATAGGAAATGTAACACATCAGAAAGATGCTTACTCGGAGAAAAGGGTGTTTAGTCGGGGTCTGAAGGTGAGGATGGATTTACTGAGTCTGGATGTACCGAACTACATTGATCTTGTCTTCTTCTTAGGAATAAGCCATCGCTTCATCTTCTCTGTATGGATCTGTTCATAGGCCGCCCCTCTGAACGTTCAGTATGTGCTCGTACAGACTCGCTCAGTTCATGGCGGTATTTGAGCAGTAGGTGAGCTACTCAGTGAGCAGTACGGCACCGTGGAATCAGTCAGAACTACCGTCAAGTCTATGTTCATATTAAGCTGAATTTAGATGACAACAAACACAGGAGAGATGTCATGTGGTTCATCAGATGGGGACTCTCCAAAATGAATTAAGGATTTTTATAGGGATTCCTCTATTTAGAGTCCTTCCAACGACTTACATATATATATATATATATATATATATATATATATATATATATATATATACTTTGATACGTATGATAAGAATGATGAATGATATTTGTCAGGACCTAAAGGATGATCAAGTTGATGGAAGGATTTAGGATGAAAAATAGAGACTATACCTTATATAATTAAAATATTTCCACATATAATGTACATTTTCCCACATATACAATGTACATATAGCCACACATATTATTATATACCTATGCACCAAGTCAGGGTAAATACATACTTCTCCTGGGGGTATAGTAACTATACACAGAATGCACTGTACGCCATGAAACGTTGTACTGGTTACTTTGGATACCTACATATTGCACGCTTTGAGTGACAAATTGCACGCTTTGAACTACAGATTGCACGCTTTGAAGAAATAAAGCATTTTGATTGGTCGAGAGGCCGACAACAGAATTGTAAGCGCAAGATTCAAAAATGGAGGATCACTTTACTTTGCAAGTTCCATGGCGTCTTACAGTAACCACGGAGCGAGTTAGTGTGAAAATACATCAAACATCGAGGTAGAATATGGGTACGAAGCACCTGATACCGTTTAAATAGCTTAGATGTGCGAGAAATATCAATTTCGATACGTTCACGGGCCGAGCGGGCGACTCGTCGATGTCAACAAATAGCGGAACCCCTGTGATACACTGCACTGCTCGAGTACAGCTGTCCGACGAGACGATCGAGCGTAGCAGGGTGAACGTGCGTTAATTTATGCGGCGGTATAATGTATTCGCGCCTGCGCGGTGATCACTTCCGGTTGTGTCTGCTAGTGTACGCATCGTCTTTGCGAGTTGTGCCAAGTCACTTTGATGTCAAATTACGGTCAGTTATAGCGAATTAAGACCGAATTAAGGTATATAATAATATGAAACCATAGTGATGGTGCCAATACGGGATAGATTTACTTGTTGTCTCCGATAAATTTGTTCGGAACAGCTCGTTCTGAACAAATTCATCGGAGACAACTCATAAATCTATCCCGTATTGTCACCATAACTATGGTTTCACATCATGTACATATAGCCGATATAATGTGCATATAGCCATATGAAATGTACATATAGCCAATAAAATGTACATATTGTCAAATATAATGTAGGTATGTAGACGTTAGGGCCCACAACCTGAAAGTAGGTTGTTAGGGCCCACCCGAGGGGAGTGAGAGCTTCAGTCATGCCTCGGCCGCACCGCAATGCCATGGTCACACCTGTGGCGCTGGGAGGGGGAAATAGCAGAATTGGAAGTTAGGGCCCCCCTAACAAATGGACACTGTTCAATATCTCTGCTAACATTTTGACACATTGCTACATAAATTGTACATGAAGTGACTAAAATGTACATCTAGACACATATGATGTATATATAGTACCTAAAATGGACATGTTGCCTTATATAATGTACAAATAGGCAATATGATATACATATTGCCACATATAATGTACATATAGTCACTCTAATGTTCATATAGACACATAATATTGTACATCTAGACACATGTATATGATGTATATATAGTACCTAAAATGAACATGTTGCCTTATATAATGTACATATGATCAATATGATATATATATATATATTGCCACATACAATGTACATATAATTATTCTAATGTACATATAGACATATACAATGTACATCGAGACACATACATTGTGCATCTAGATGTCATATAGACTCATACAATGTTTATATTGTCACTATTAATGGACATCTAGACACGTATATTGTACATCTAGACACATATAATGGGCATCTAGACACATATAATGGACATATAGTAACTAAAATGTACAGATTGCCACATATATTGTACATATAATTATTCTAATGTACATATAGACATATACAACGTACATAAAGACGGATACATTGTGCATCTAGATGTCATATAGACTCATACAATGTGTATATTATCACTATTAATGGACATCTAGACACATATATATATATATATATATAATATATATATATATATATATATATATATTGTACATCTAGACACATATAATGGGCATCTAGACACATATAATGGACATATAGTAACTAAAATGTACAGATTGCCACATATAATGTACATATAATCATCCAATGTACACATAGGCACATAATTATGTGCATCGAGACAAATAGACATCTAGACACGCATGATAGCCATGCAGACACGACACATGTAGGCGCCGCGTTTATCGGCGAGCTGTTGAAGGGGCCAGTCACTCTACCCCGTGTATATCCAGTTAATCCGCCTCCAGCTAATCTCCTCCATGAGGCCTTCCTCTAAAGCCGCTTAAGGCCTCCTTGTTTTCTGGTAGTAACCGCCGCGCGCGTAAAAAACGCGTCAATGGAGTCTGACAGGATTAGGATCCCGCCAACCCCCGTCAACGACCGCCGGAGGGTCGCCGGGGGTCTCCGGGGGGTCTCCGGGGGGTCTCCGGGGGTCTCCGGGGGAGGTGAGAGAGTGGGAAGATAGAGGGTGGAGGGAAACAGGAGGGAGGGCTGAGGGAGGGCTGAGGGAGGATGGAGGGAGGGCAGAAGGTAGGCAAAGGAAGTGTGGGGAGGGTAGGCGGACGGGCGGTGGAGGGAGGGCATAGGGAGGGCAGAGAGAGGGCATAGGGAGGGCGGAGGGGAGGCTGGAGGGAGGGCCAGGGAGGGTAGAGGGAGGGCAGGTGGACGACGGAGAGAGGCCAGAGGGAGGTTGGAGGGGAGGCTGGAGGGAGGGCCAGGAAGGGCAGAGGGAGGGCAGAGAGAGAGACCAGAGGGAGGGCTTAGGGAGGGCAGAGGGAGGGCAGAGGGGGGCTGGTGAGGGCAGAGAGAGGGCAGATGGAGGGTGGAGGGGGGAAGGGAGGCCATGAGAGGGCAAAGGGAGGGCGGGCAGAGGGCAGTTAGCGGGCAGGAGCAGAAGGAAGCTTGGGGGAGCCTTGAGGGAGGGCAGAGGGAGGGACTTAGGGAGGGCAGAGGGAGAGCAGACGGAGGGCGGAGCAGGGAAGAGAGATGGCAGCAGCAGGGAAGCCAGAGGGAGGTTATAGAGGGTAGAGGGAAACAGGAGGTAGGGCGGAGTAAGGTCAGTATGACACCAGAGGGTCGTGGTCGGGACGCCAAATATACGCCGGAGGAACGCCGGAGGGACGCTGGAGGGACGCTGGAGGGACGCTGTAGAGACGCGCGTTTCTAATCACGTGGTGCGGATGTGAGTCGGGGAGTCTCCGACTGGGCGCACACCCTCCAGGGGGTGGTCAGACCCCGCTGTACCGCCCTCCACTCCTCCAGGGTCCTTACAGGCGAACCACAACGAGAGGCGGATAACTAGGCAGGAGTGGGCGGCCCGGAGGCAGGCCCTCCTGGTCCGGGGGCGCGGGGGGGCGCCGTTAATCGGCGACAGGCCCGCTCTGCACGCCGGGGCCGATCGATGGGCGGCCGGCGGGCAGCAGGAGGAGGGGGGAGGGGAGAAGGAGGAGGGGGAGGAAGAGGGGGAGGGGGAGGAGGAGGAGGAGGAGGGGGGGAGGAAGAGAGGGAGGAGGGGGAGGAGGAGGAGGGGGAGGAAGAGCGGGAGGGGGAGGAGGAGGAGAAGGGAGGGGGAGGGGGAGGGGGAAGAGGAGGGGTAGGAGGAGGCGGTGGAGGAGGAGGAGGAGGAGGGGGAGGGAGAGGAGGAGGAGGGGGAGAGGAGGGGGAGGAGGAGGAAGAGAAGGGAGGGGGAGGAAGAGGGGAGGAGGAGGGGGAGGAGTAGGGGAGGGGGAGGGGGAGGGGGAAGAGGAGGGGGAGGAGGAGGCGGTGGAGGAGGAGGAGGAGGGGAGGAGGAGGGGGAGAAGAGGAGGAGGAGGGGGAGGTGGCGGAGGAGGAGGAGGTGGAGGAGGAGTGGGAGAAGGGAGGGGAGGGGGAGGGGCCGCTTCGCATGGTTTGTCTCGTTTGAGCTAATGTTGGCCGAGTGGCGGCCCGCTGGTCCCCCTCCCGTCTGCTCGTCTGGTAATTGGGCCACTCCCGTCTGGCCCCCGCCGCCCGCGCCGCTCTAACGAGCTGCTCGCTGAGCTGCTCTGTCAACAACGCGGTGAGCTGCTCTGTGGTCAGTACTGTGGTCAGTACTGTAAACTGCTGTATAGGATACATTGTGAGCTGCTCTGTGAGTTTTATGATTCTCAGTGAGCTTTATTATGAGCTGTAATGTGGTCAGTCCTGTGAGCTGTACTGTGGTTAGTACTGTGAGCTGTAATGTGAATTGTACTGTGAGCTGTACTGTGAGCTGTACTGTGAGCTGTACTGTGAATTGTACTGTGAGCTGTACTGTGAGCTGTACTGTGAGATGCTCTGGGAGTTAGATTTTGAGCTATACTGTAAGCTGCTATGTGAATCGTACTGTGAGGTGTACTGTTAGCTGTACTGTGAGCTGTACAGTGAGCTGCTTTGTGAGCTGTACTGAGAGCTTTCCAGTGAGGTTTACTGAGAGCTGTACTGTGAGCTGTATTGTGAGCTTTACTGTGAGTTGTACTGTGAGCTGTACTGTAATCGGTACTGCGAGCTGTACTGTTAGCGGTACTGTGAGCTGTACTGTGAGCTGCACTGTGAGCTGTACTGTGAGATAAACTGTGAGCTGCTCTGTGAGCTGTACTGTGGGTTGTACTGTTAGCTGTACTGTTAGCGGTACTGTGGGCTGTACTGTGAGCTGCTCTGTGTGCTGCTCTGTGAGCTGCTCTGTGAGCTGTACTGTGAGCTGATCTGTGAGCTGCTCTGTGAGCTGCTCTGTGATCTGTACTGTGAGCTGTACTGTGAGCTGCTCTGTGAGCTGATCTTTGAGCTGCTCTGTGAGCTGCTATGTCAGCTCTTCTGTGAGCTGCTCTATGAGCTGTACTATAATGAGCTAGAGTAGTAAGCTGAACAGGTCTGACCGTTTTGCCTCTTTGGTTATTCAACTCATCTTTGGCCTGCTCTGTGAGCTGCTCTGTGAGCAGTACTGTGAGCTGTACTTTTATGACAAGTCTGACAGTATTGCCTCTTCGGTTATTGGACTCATCTTTGACCTTAGTATTGACCTGGTCCTGGACCAGAGTATTGACCTTGACCTCGTCTTTCATCTGAGTAGTGAGCTCCTCATTGACTCGATTTGAGCACGTTTTGACCTGAATATTGAACTGTCTTTTTCACTCTTTATCCGTTGCAAATCCTTTCCCTGGCCTTTTTCTGCCTTCCATTCATCCCTTTTACATCTGCACCATATATCCAGCAACCCTACTCCTTCAATTCCCATCAATCAAAATCATATTCTCTTGTGATGTTATTTTATTACAGTTACGTATTCAAATTATCTTTTTCTACCATTCTCACATCTCACTTATTGATCTTGATTACCTTATTTCATAACGACTTTCCATTCTTTCATTATAAATGATAAAATGCAAATACTTCCCACTTTTCTCATAAAAAAAGTGAAAAATTCCGACACAATTTTCCTGATTATCGTCCAATATAATGATATTGCACTTAAGTATCCTATTTTACGATATATCCACATCCCATATAACCAGCCTTATATTATGATATAACAACTTTTCTTATCCTAACATATGAAAAGTTCCCACTCACCTCTCTTAATTATCTTAGTCTAAGATACAACATCACACTTACTTATCCTAATTATCTTAGTCTACGATAAAACAACATCAAAATTAATTATCCTAATCATCTTCTGTTACGATGTAACAACAGCCCACTAACTTATCCTTATTGTCTTTCTCTACGATATAAAAACACCCCGCTTACTTATCCTAATTGTCTTTCTTTACGATAATACATCACCCCACTTACTTATCCTGATTATCTTTCTTTACGATATAACATCATCGCACTTTCTTATCCTGATTATCCTAGTCTACAATTTAAAAACACCCCACATACTTATCCTAACTCTTTCTCTACGATATAACAACACCCCACTAACTTATCCTAATTATCTTTCTCTGTGATATAACAACAACCGACTTACTGATCCTAATTATCTTTCTCTACGATATAACAACACCCTGCTTACTTATCCTAATTGTCTTTCTCTACAATAAAACAACATCACACTCACTTATCCTAACTATCTTTCTCTACGATATAACAACACCCCACTTACTGATCCTAATTATCTTAGTCTACGAGATAACAATATCCCGCTTACATATCCTAATTATCTTTCTCTACGATGTAACCTCACCCCACTTACTTATCATAGTCTATTTTTTTTTTTTTTTTTTTTTTTGTATTTAGACTAAGAGTTTTCAGCCCTAAGGCCGGTATGAATCACCCTTACAGTATCGTTGTCTGGGTTTCATCATCATCCATCATAGCTGTAGTTACCATTGCAAAATATATACATAAACTAAATATAAAGCCATTAACTCCAGCTAATTTCGTCAATAACTTTCCGTTATTGACATCGTACATATATCACAGTATAATTTACCTTTCCAAAGAAAAAATATTGGCGCGAGTCACCTATCACATTATAAATAACAATATCACATTTCTGCAGGACTAGTACATTGGATTCCAAAAATAATACTCGAAACAATCATCAACATAGTTAAAGAAGCAATATAGGAGGAAGAAAGGGAGTGTTATCCAGTCAGCAATTCCTTGATTGATTTCTTTTTCATATCTTGTTTAAATTTGTCATACAATTCAATATTTCTAAATCTGGGTGCTAGTGAATTCCATAAGATAGACCCTCTGTATAATACGCTTTGCTTATACAACTCAACCCTTGGGCGCTCCGTCTTAAATACAATTGCCTCAGTACTTCTTGTATCGCGCTTCGTATCAACAATCAGTCTCAAGTCACCCTTCTTTTTAAACATATAATTTATGATGTGCATGTCCCTCCTGGCTTGAAGAAAAGGCATTTTTGACTTTTTATGTACTGCCATACTGTTTGTATCCTCAGGGAGATGACATGCAATTTTCAGTGCCTTAGTATGAAATGCCTGTAGTTTCTTCAATTTTGATGTTAATCCCTTACCATAAAATAAGTCCCCATAATCAATATAAGGCATTATTAGTGATTTTACTATGCAAAGTGATGTATGTTCATCAATAAACCTTCTTATTTTGCTTAACAAATATATTTTGTGTGCTACTATTTGGAGTGTCTGATCCAGGTGTTTCTGGAAAGAGAGGCTGGGATCAAGAGTATAACCAAGATATTTAAAGTGAAAAACACGTTCCAGATTGATACCATCTATATTAACATTTTTCGGATCCACTTTCTTTAGGCGAGGTTTAGTGCCGAAAAACATATATTTTGACTTACTTATATTTATTGTTAACTTATTTTCTTTGCAATATTTGTTAACCTTACCCAGCCTCTCATTCATAACTGTCACCATGGTTTCATCGACTTTGCCTTGAGTGAACAACACGGTATCATCGGCATACAAATACATGTTTTCTCTTCCAATCGCATGATACAGGTCATTTATATACACCAAGAAGAAAAAAGGCCCAAGGACAGAGCCTTGGGGCACTCCACAGGCGATTTCCCCCAAACCCGAGCTTATTCCGTTTACCCTTGTAAATTGAGATCTTGACTTTAAGTAGTTTTGTATCCATATTAAAAAGCTTCCCTTGATTCCCAATTTGTTTAGTTTATGTATTAATATATTGTGATTTACCGTATCGAAAGCTTTAGCTTGGTCTATAAAAACTGCCATGGTTAGTTTATCTTTATTTATTCCCATTAAAATATCTTCGACCAGCCTTACTGTGGTATCGCTAGTGGAGTGTCCCGGACGGAAACCCCCCTGGACATTGATCAACAAGTTGTTAACATCTGTGTATTCCATAAGTCTGAGATGAACAATTTTTTCTATAATTTTACTCATTACAGGAAGAATTGATACTGGTCCGAGGTTAGAAACCTTTTTCAAGCCCTTTTGTTTGATCAGATATAAGTCGGTTGTTTGATCAGATATGATATAACCACAACCGACTTACTTATCCTAATTATCTTAGTCTACGATATAACAACACCCCACTTACTTATCCTAATTATCTTCGTCTACGATATAACCACATCCAATTTACGTAATCTCCTCCATTTCCACATCGTACCCTCGTCCTTTCCCATCCTCTCCAAGCTACAATCATGCATCCTATTCGGGGTGACCCTCTTTGTCTGAGAGCCCCTAAATATGTCTGTCTGTGCGTCGTTCAGCGTCACTTGTAGGGCTCTTTAGGCGCTGTTTACGGCGCACCCATGGCCTCCTCCATGCCGCCTTTCTTACAGGCCGCCTGATTGGCCGGGCCTCTCAGTCTCCTCCCTGAGGTACTGCTTTCCCCCCGGATCCCCCGCTTCTAAGTGCAGTTATACAGGGAGAAGAGTAAAGTATGACTCGGTGAAGGATGTTCTTGTTTTTTTGGGGAACTCAGCCAATTAAGTGTGTGGTACTACGCTCAAAACAGGGCTTAATGCCCGCCTCTGACCGATCCCAGAGCCCGACTCCCTACTCCCTACACCCCACACCCATACAGCCCACACCCATACACCCATACAGCCCTACACCCCACACCCCTACACCCCACACCCCACACCCCTACAGCCCTACTCCCTACACCCCACACCCATACAGCCACACACCCCACACCCCTACAGCCCTACTCCCTACACCCCACACCCATACAGCCACACACCCCACACCCCTACAGCCCTACTCCCTACACCCCACACCCATACAGCCACACACCCCACACCCCTACAGCCCTACTCCCTACACCCCACACCCATACAGCCCACACCCCACACCCACACAGCCCTACACCCCACACCCCTACACCCATACAGCTACACACCCCACACCCCTACAGCCCTACACCCTACACCCCACACCCATACAGCCACACTCCCCACACCCCTACAGCCCTACTCCCTACACCTCACACCCATACAGCCCTACACCCTACACCCCACACCCCTACAGCCCTACTCCCTACAGCCCTACAGCCCTACACCCTACACCCCACACCCCTACAGCCCCACAGCCCTACTCCCTACACCCCACACCCCTAAGCTCCTGCTCCCTACAGCCCCACACCCCACACCAACACCACATACCAACGACTCGACCATATGCAGCCCTTACCCTCCCCTGTCTTCCCAACACACCCCACAACCTCTCCTGCTCTTTGCCTGGACCTTCCTCGACCCCTGCATACCCAACCCTCCACACCCCATACCATGCCCTGCAATACCCCACCCCATAATCTGCCCACACCATGCCACACTACCCCTGCACACCTGACCCTTCACACCCTATACAGCACCCTCCCCCCACCACTGTATACCACACAACCCGTACACACCCCATATACCACACTACCCCTACACACCCCATACACCACACTACCCCTACACACCCCATACACCACACTACCCCTACACACCCCATACACCACACTACCCCTACACACCCCATACACCACACTACCCCTACACACCCCATACACCACACTACCCCTACACACCCCATACACTACCCCTACACACCCCATACACTACCCCTACACACCCCATACACTACCCCTACATACCCCATATACCACACTACCCCGACACACCCCATACACTACCCCTACATATCCCATATACCACACTACCCCTACACACCCCATACACCACACTACCCCTACACACCCCATACACTACCCCTACACACCCCATATACCACACTACCCCTACACACCCCATACACTACCCCTACACACCCCATACACTACCCCTACACACCCCATACACTACCCCTACATACCCCATATACCACACTACCCCTACACACCCCATACACTACCCCTACATATCCCATATACCACACTACCCCTACACACCCCATACACTACCCCTACACACCCCATACACTACCCCTACATACCCCATATACCACACTACCCCTACACACCCCATACACTACCCCTACACACCCCATATACCACACAACCCTACACACCCCATACACTACCGCCTGCCTCACTCCTATACCCATTAACCTTCCAACACCATACACCACACTACCGCCTATCCCACCCCACCCCCCTTAACCCTCGTGACCCCTCAGCACCACCCACTTGCTGCCAGAACGAGATGAACCTATTTTGAGCATCTCCCCCCACCCTTCCCCCCCCCCCCCCCCTCCCTCGCTGCTTTCCCTCATCTGAGTCAGAGGACACTGGTTGGATTTGTGACTGGCCTGTCCACAGTGGCTACAATTGCCATACGCTGCGCTACTAGCCACTGAAATAGAGCCCCAGGAGACTCCCAACATCAAATAAGCCCGCTCCCCGCCCGCCGCCCGCCTAACCGCCGCCTACCGCCCGCCTAAACCACATAATTGGCGTTAAATCACTCATCGGGAAACTACATCCGGGGCTGCTGCTGCCGCGCGCGCTGCATTGTGGTCGGCGCCATTGTGTCCGGCGCGGTGCATGACGGGAGAGTGCTGACGTCTGGTGGCAGGCGGAGATATAAAAAGGGATGCAGTGTGTTTGGGCGAGCGGTGCATTGGGTACGAGCGGGTCTTGTGGATTGCCTTTAGAGGGAGAGGTGAGGGGTGTGTGGGCGGGGTAGCGACGTAAGGAGGGATGGCATAAAACGAGCCATGCATCAATGTCTGAGACATGACAATTTCAACAGTGAAATACTGTATGGAGTTTCATTTCTTCCCTACTCTATAGGATCCGGCGGATCTATCCCATTTCATTCCGTGGTATCAGTGACTTGTTATCTAAATAGATGAGTGGTCGAATGTGGTTTAGGTTTCTATTAAAAGGAAGGTGTTTCCAAAGGTCTGTTTCCTAAGCATGAGAGCATGTTTTATCGTTAAGCACAATGATTTACTGTTTATGAAGTCCAATTCCACTATGAGCCTTGCCAGCTTTCTGAACAGGCTGCAGAGGCTGTCAGAAGGATAAAGGGATGAAATATAGGCTTGCTGTGAGATATATAGGCGGTGACACGGGGGTTAGGCTAGGTCTGGCCTAAATGGTAAGATAAGGCAGTTAAGAGGAAGTCTTGGAGGGACCCTCAGTTGGCTGCACGATTGGGGTATGGAGTGGATATGGAGGTGATTTATTGGATGTGTTGTGATCGGGGATGGTTGGGGGGGGGGGATTGGAGTAAGGACAAGGTTAGATGGTGTCTTAGAAGTACGGCTGGGGAATAGGGGAAGGGGGGCTGGGTGGGGGGGGGGAGGGGGTAGTGAGAGGTGGGACTGGAGTAAGGACAAGGTTAGACGGTGTCTTAGAAGTACGGCTGGGGAATAGGGGAAAGGGGCTGGGTGAGGGGGAGGGTAGTGAGGGGAGGGACTGGAGTAAGGACAAAGTTAGATGGTGTGTTAGAAGTACGGCTAGGGAATAGGGGAAGGGGGGCTGGGCGGGGGGGGGGGGGGGTAGTGAGGGGTGGGACTGGTGTAAGGACAAGGTTAGATGGTGTGTTAGAAGTACGGCTAGGGAATAGGGGAAGGGGACTGGGTGAGGGGGGGGGGGAAGTCAGGGGTGGGACTGGAGTAAGGACAAGGTTAGATGGTGTGTTAGAAGTATGGCTAGGGAATAGGGGAAGGGGGCTGGGTGAGGGGGGGGGGGGTAGTGAGGGGTGAGACTGGAGTAAGGACAAGGTTAGATGGTGTGTTAGAAGTACGGCTAGGGAATAGGGGAAGGGGACTGGGTGAGGGGGGGGGGGGAAGTCAGGGGTGGGACTGGAGTAAGGACAAGGTTAGATGGTGTGTTAGAAGTATGGCTAGGGAATAGGGGAAGGGGGCTGGGTGAGGGGGGGGGGTAGTGAGGGGTGAGACTGGAGTAAGGACAAGGTTAGATGGTGTGTTAGAAGTACGGCTAGGGAATAGGGGAAGGGGGCTGGGTGAGGGGGGGGGGGGGTAGTGAGGGGTGAGACTGGAGTTAGGACAAGGTTAGATGGTGTGTTAGAAGTACGGCTAGGGAATAGGGGAAGGGGGCTGGGTGAGGGGGGGGGGGTAGTGAGGGGTGAGACTGGAGTAAGGACAAGGTTAGATGGTGTGTTAGAAGTACGGCTAGGGAATACGGGAAGGGGGCTGGATGAGGGAGAGGGTAGTGAGGGGTGAGACTGGAGTAAGGACAAGGTTAGATGGTTTGTACGGCTGGGGAATAGGGGAAGGGGACTGGCAGGGGAGGAGGAGAGATGTGGTAGTTAGGGGTGGGGTGTGGTAGTGAGGGGTGGGGTGTGGTAGTGAGGTGTGGAGTGTGGTATCATGGGCTGGGTGTAGTTGTGCGGAATGGGACCGGGGGCCTGGCTGGGGGGGGGGGGGGGTTGGTAGTGGCTTGGGGGTCCGCCTGGTCTATGAATAAGCATTCACGATGTAGGTCAGGTATCTGGGTGTGTGGTGGTGAGGTGTATAGGAGTGTGGTAGTGCGGGTGCGAGTGTGGTAGAGAGGACTTGGGGTGGTACTGAGGGCTGGGTGTGGTAGCAGCGTGGTTTTATTTAAGTGAGGTGTATAGGAGTGTGGTAGTGAGGGGTATAGGAGTGTGGTAGTGAGGTGTATAGGGGTGTGGTAGGGAGGTGTATAGGGGTGTGGTAGGGAGGTGTATAGGGGTGTGGTATTAAGGGCCGGGTGTGGTAGCGGTGTGGGACAGGGGGGGCGTGGGGGGTGGGGGTGGGGGCTGCGGGTCTCTGAATAAGCATTTACCATGTGGGTTAGGGATCTGGTTGTGTTTTAGTGAGGTGTATAGGGGTGTGGTAGAGAGGTGTATGGAGGTGTGGTAGAGGGGTGTATAGGGGTGTGGTAGTGAGGTGTATATGAGTGTGGTAGTTAGGTGTATAGGGGCGTCATATTAAGGGCTGGGTGTGGTAGCTGCGTGGGACTGGAGGTCCGCACGGTCTATGACTAAGCATTCACGATGGGGGTCAGGGATATGGTTGTATTTTAGTGAGGTGTATAGGAGTGTGGTAGTTAAGTGTATAAGGGTGTGGTAGTGAGGTGTATAGGAGTGTGGTATTAAGGGCTGGGTGTGGTAGCTGCGTGGGACTGGGGTGTCCGCACGGTCTATGACTGTGCATTCACGATGTGGGTCAGGGATCTGGTTGTGTTTTAGTGAGGTGTATAGGGGTGTGGTAGAGAGGGGTATAGGAGTGTGGTAGAGGGGTGTATAGGGGTGTGGTAGTGAGGGTAGGGGGTGTGGCATTAAGGGCTGGGTGTGATAGAGAGGGTGGGTGCTAGCGGTATGGGACTGAAGGACCTGACAGGTCTATGAATAGGCATTCACGATGTAGGTCAGGGATATGGGTGTGTGCTAGTGAGGTGTATAGAGTTATGGTAGAGAGGGGTATAGGAGTGTGGTAGCTGCGTGGGACTGGGGGTGTGGCGGGGGTGTGGTAGCTGCGTGGGACTGGGGGGGTCCGCCCAGTCTATCAATAAGCATTCACGATGTAGGTCAGGGATGTGGTTGTGTTTTAGTGAGTTGTATAGGAGTGTGGTAGTTAGGTGTATAGGGGTGTGGTATTAAGGGCTGGGTGTTGTAGCTGCGTGGGACTGGGGGTATGGTGGGGGTGTGGTAGCTGCGTGGGACTGGGGGGTCCGCCCGGTCTATGACTAAACCTTCACGATGGGGGTCAGGGATGTGGGTGTGTTTTAGTGAGGTGTATAGGAGTGTGGTAGTGAGGTGTATAGGAGTGTGGTAGTGAGGGGTCTAGGAGTGTGGTAGAGAGGGGTATAGGAGTGTGGTAGTTACGTGTATAGGGGTGTGGTATTAAGGGCTGGGTGTGGTAGCTGCGTGGGACTGGGGGGTCCGCCCGGTCTATGACTAAACCTTCACGATGGGGGTCTGGGATCTGGTTGTGTTTTAGTGAGGTGTATAGGAGTGTGGTAGTGAGGTGTATAGGAGTGTGGTAGTGAGGGGTCTAGGACTGTGGTAGCGGCGTGGGGGTCCGCCCGGTCTATGACTAAACCTTCACGATGGGGGTCTGGGATCTGGTTGTGTTTTAGTGAGGTGTATAGGAGTGTGGTTGTGAGGTGTATAGGAGTGTGGTAGTTAGGTGTATAGGGGTTTGGTATTAAGGGCTGGGTGTGGTAGCTGCGTGGGACTGGGGGCCCGCCTGGTGTATAGGAGTGTGGTAGTGAGGGGTCTAGGACTGTGGTAGCGGCGTGGGGGTCCGCCCAGTCTATGACTAAACCTTCACGATGGGGGTCAGGGACCTGAGGGTGTTTTAGTGAGGTGTATAGGAGTGTGGTAGTGAGGGGTCTAGGACTGTGGTAGCGGCGTGGGGGTCCGCCCGGTCTATGACTAAACCTTCACGATGGGGGTCAGGGATGTGGTTGTGTTTTAGTGAGGTGTATAGGTGTGTGGTAGTGAGGTGTATAGGAGTGTGGTAGTGAGGGGTCTAGGACTGTGGTAGCGGCGTGGGGGTCCGCCCAGTCTATGACTAAACCTTCACGATGGGGGTCAGGGACCTGAGGGTGTTTTAGTGAGGGGTATAGGAGTGTGGTAGTGAGGGGTCTAGGACTGTGGTAGCGGCGTGGGGGCCCGCCCGGTCTATGACTAAACCTTCACGATGGGGGTCAGGGATGTGGTTGTGTTTTAGTGAGGTGTATAGGTGTGTGGTAGTGAGGTGTATAGGAGTGTGGTAGTGAGGGGTCTAGGACTGTGGTAGCGGCGTGGGGGTCCGCCCAGTCTATGACTAAACCTTCACGATGGGGGTCAGGGACCTGAGGGTGTTTTAGTGAGGGGTATAGGAGTGTGGTAGTGAGGTGTATAGGAGTGTGGTAGTGAGGGGTCTAGGACTGTGGTAGCGGCGTGGGGGCCCGCCCGGTCTATGACTAAACCTTCACGATGGGGGTCAGGGACCTGAGGGTGTTTTAGTGAGGTGTATAGGAGTGTGGTAGTGAGGGGTCTAGGACTGTGGTAGCGGCGTGGGGGCCCGCCCGGTCTATGACTAAACCTTCACGATGGGGGTCAGGGACCTGAGGGTGTTTTAGTGAGGTGTATAGGAGTGTGGTAGTGAGGGGTCTAGGACTGTGGTAGCGGCGTGGGGGCCCGCCCGGTCTATGACTAAACCTTCACGATGGGGGTCAGGGACCTGAGGGTGTTTAAGTGAGGTGTATAGGAGTGTGGTAGTGAGGGGTCTAGGACTGTGGTAGCGGCGTGGGGGCCCGCCCGGTCTATGACTAAACCTTCACGATGGGGGTCAGGGACCTGAGGGTGTTTTAGTGAGGTGTATAGGAGTGTGGTAGTGAGGGGTCTAGGACTGTGGTAGCGGCGTGGGGGCCCGCCCGGTCTATGACTAAACCTTCACGATGGGGGTCAGGGACCTGAGGGTGTTTTAGTGAGGTGTATAGGAGTATGGTAGTGAGGGGTCTAGGACTGTGGTAGCGGCGTGGGGGCCCGCCCGGTCTATGACTAAACCTTCACGATGGGGGTCAGGGACCTGAGGGTGTTTTAGTGAGGTGTATAGGAGTATGGTAGTGAGGGGTCTAGGACTGTGGTAGCTGCGTGGGACGGGGGGTCTGCCCGGTCTATGACTAAACCTTCACGATGGGGGTCAGGGACCTGAGGGTGTTTTAGTGAGGGGTATAGGAGTGTGGTAGTGAGGTGTATAGGGGTGTGGTTGTGAGGTATATAGGAGTGTGGTAGTTACGTGTATAGGGGTGTAGTATTAAGGGCTGGGTGTGGTAGCTGCGTGGGACTGGGGGTATGGTGGGGGTGTGGTGGCTGCCTGGGACTGGAAGTATGGCGGGGGTGTGGTAGCTGCGTGGGACTGGGGTCCGCCTGGTCTATGACTAAACCTTCACGATGGGGGTCGGGGATCTGGTTGTGTGGTAGTGAGGGCTGGGGGTGTTGTGGTATAAGAGTGTGGTATTAAGGGCTGTGTGTGGTAGAGCTGTGGGACTGGTGGGGGAGGTGGGGGGTGTCCGCCCGGTCTATGACTAAACCTTCACGATGGGGGTCGGGGATCACGGCGCCGCCCGCCCGCAGGAAACACCTCGCACAGCCTGATGATCATCGACCCAAATTGGATCCTAATGGCTCGGAAAGTGGTCGGCGCCCGGCGCGGGCAGGAAGAGACCTGCCCCCCGCTGAAACGTCGCCATGTGTTCCCGCAACGCGGCGCCCCCACCACAGAGACGCAGGTTGCTGATACCCCGCACGCCAAGATGATATCACTATGTAGGGCGCTAGACACCAGCAGAGGTGCTCTATTATGGGATGTACAGTGCCTGTATTGTGGTGACTGTGGTACTTGAGTCTATAGCTATAAATACTGATATATATCACTCCATACAGAATATAATACAACTCTATTATAGGGTGTATAATGTCTGTATTGTGGTGACTGTGGTACCTGAGTCTATAGCTATAAATACTGATATATATCACTCCATACAGAATATAATACAACTCTATTATAGGGTGTATAATGTCTGTATTGTGGTGACTGTGGTACCTGAGTCTATAGCTATAAATACTGATATATATCACTCCATACAGAATATAATACAACTCTATTATAGGGTGTATAATGTCTGTATTGTGGTGACTGTGGTACTTGAGTCTATAGCTATAAATACTGATATATATCACTCCATATAGAATATAATACAACTCTATAATAGGGTGTACAGTGCCTGTATTGTGGTGACTGTGGTACTTGAGTCTATAGCTATAAATACTGGTATATATCACTCCATATAGAATATGATACAACTCCTTTATAGGGCGTACAATGTCTGTATTGCATGGTAACTGTGGTACTTGATTCTACAGCTATAAATACTGATATACAGTACTCCATATAGATTATAATACAGCTATTTTACTCTATTACAAAGTTTATATAATCATTTGGTACTCAAGTCCATAGATATAAATTCAGTTATACTCCTTATAGAATATGATACAGCTATTGTCCTCTTCTTTAGAGGGTATAGTTCTTGTTATCGTCATGACTGTGGTACTTGATTCTATAGCTATAAATACATCAATACAGTGCTCCATATAGAATATAACACAACTCTTGTCCTATGTGATAATGTGTGTACAGTTACTGGTCTTGTGGTGACTGTTGTACCCAAGTCTATAGCTGTAAATACTGATATGCAGTACTTCATAAAAAACTATTGTCCTCTTTTATAAAGTGTGTATAGTCCCTGGTATTGAGGTGACTGGTGACTCAAGTCTATAGCTGTAAATAATGATATGCCGTACTCCATATAGATTATATTACAACTACTGTCCTCTATCACAAAGTGTGTGTAGTCACTGGTCTTGTGGTGATCGTGGTACCAAAGTCTATAGCTGTAAATACTAGTAGATAGACTCCATATTGAGTCACACACGATGGTGTGTCGTCTGGTGGTGGCCGTGCACTATGTCGCTATCCATTACTCTGTTATGTAAGAGGACATAAGGGTGTGCTGGGTAATTATATACACAAAGGTAACTTAACTCCTGCAGGCAGTGTAGCTGCAGTCTGACATGCTATGGTATAGTCCTACCTTTGTCTCACTATAGCCTCCTAGGGCCATACCAAAAAGATACTAATGATATCAAAATACCTCTTTTTTTTAATATATTTTTATTTTTTATTGTTTATTTGTCACTCTCACATACAGGAGTTTTTCAGTAACAATTCAAACAAGTTTACAGATAATCTGGTTCACATTTCAATATCCAGTAACAGAAATACAGATAGTAAAATAACAGTATACAGTAAGTGGTATTAGTATTAATTAATGAAGTAATGATGAGTGTTCCTTCCATCAGATCTAAATAGTATATACTTCCATCAATTCATTATTTCATTTAGTAGTCTCTTGAATGTTTGCAGTGAGTTACAGGCCTGAACTTCTTTATCAAGCTGGTTCCATTCCCTTGCTCCTCTGTAATAAGGGCTTTTCATTACAGTGGATGCTCTTGTTAACGGTGTCTTAAAGATGATCTTCTCTCCTCTTTACTATTGCAGGCAGTGTGGGTGTCTTTTGACATGTTATAGTATACCCCTTCCCTTCTCTCACTAAAGCTTTGTAGTACTAGTAAAAAATAATTGAATAAAAAAACATCTGAAGTCTATATTGTGTCTACGCATCCATCCTTATTGTGATATCGGACTTCTATTAGCTACAGCCACACCTTTACTCCATCCACTTTATTTCCGTCTCCAGCCTAGTATTCTAGAGGCATATTTCCACCTACCGATTTTCAGGTATCACTCTTTCTAATCTGCAGATATGCGGATGATGGTGCGAGTGCTAAAAGTTCGAGCAAGAGCTTAGCGAGTTGATCAGCGGTGATTTGGTCGAGATGTGACACCAAAATAATGCCCGATGATCAGAACATATTTCGGTGTCCGATCTTTTAGATTTTCTGTTTTCACTGGTCGGTTTCTGAGAAAGATGATGAAAACTATCAGTCGGTGGTGGCCGACAAATCTATCGGATGCCAAAAGGGTGTTTTTAAGTAGCGACAGTCATTAAAAGCCACCGTTTTGAGGTTTCAGTGTCCTATAGACTATGGTCTTAGAGGATCGGCCGACGATTGTTGGCTGCGACACGTAGGGCGGTTTTAGGAGTGCTATAGTAGTGGTAATTGTGTAGTATCGTAGGTGAAATTGTAGGCAAAACGGTTGAAATCAACGACATGGTTGGACATGGCATACAGGTATAAAGGGTGGATATAGATGAAATAGAGTTGCTCAAATCATTGTAACTAGATACAATATCTGTAAATAAGTCATCCAGTTTCATTCAATAGTATGTACAACTCGATGTTTATTTTGTGACCTACCACTGTATAGATGTAAGGGTAAAACACATCTGATACTTTTACAGCCTAAATAAAGACAATAAAAAAAAGAATTGTCGTGACTGAATAAAGACACCCCCAGAAGTCAGCAAATGGAAACGGGCTTTATCCTACCCCTAATAAAAAACTCCATAGGCTTAACATTGGGTCATTGTATTCGGTCTGGAGTTCAGAAAAATGAAAAATATCACTCTAGTGGGATGCACTTGACAAATGACGTCATCTGTTAATATAGAAGTAATTTAGACGGGCGGGTTAGGATAAATTCTAAACCAAACTCAAGTTAGTGTGCTATTGTTCATCGCACTCTCGCAAGATCGCGTATTACTGCTCTCGGCTTCACCTCGCGCAGTAATACGCGATCTTGCCGTCATGCGATAAACAACAACACGACTAACTCTTATTTGGTTTCTCCATATTATCAACGCACTGATAATATATACTCACACCTGGGTGTGAGGCGCCTGCAGTCTGGGCCCAATCATCCACAGGGCCGTATCGTCCTGGGCCGAACCTGAAATAGGGTCCGATATATCAATCGCCCCCCTGACGGGCCCCTTACCCGGCTGTCGCTAGAGGGCGCGGGAGGCTTTCAGTGGGGTAACCAGAGTTGATGGCCCGTGCTAAGTGGATTCATAACCCTCGGGCGCAGAAATGTAGGTCAGGGACCGCGGAGCAATCACAGGCGTGGTCCGTATGTATGTCAAACGTCGCGTATTCATACGCGTGTAGCCGGGACGTATGGAAAGTAGCCCCATTCTCCGGTAATGTGTATTTATCTGTGTTGTTGGGACAGAGGCCAACAAGGCAGTGAGTGGTCATTCTGTCTGCATGTATCGTGTTGGTGGTATTCACAGAATCCCTGAGGGGGTCCCTAGAGGTGGACGGGTAACAGTAGTCCTATTAATCACCATCTAGATGTGTCGTTACTTCTTTAAATACTAACATCAGATGCGGTGTGGCGTGTTTATCATTGAGGAATGAGCGTGTAATTACTTCTTTTTTTATATCATTTTTTAATTATTTATTATCAACAAAATTCGCCAAATTTGGCGGTATTACATTTTGCTGGTAGTATCCAGGGGCCAGTTTGATAATGTAGGATCGTACATGAAGACCATATTCTGTACCTTGTCCAAGGGTTATCGCTTAATGATTTTTTAGTTCGTCCGCTAAGACAGTATTAGCCGTCCATAAGGTTGTACATCCGTGATGAATAAAGTTGACCCACATCGCCCCTGCTGGGTCTCTATGGCATACGGGACAGGGTCTTCATGTATCAAACGGGCCCCAGGTGTCAGATTCACATGTGCAGATGCGGTATGGTGTGTTTATCATTGAGGAATGAGCGTGTAATTACCAATTTAAAAGGTTTGGGTTATACCCAGTCTGTGCGATTTGGGATAGATTAGGGGGGAATTGATAAATATATACACACTATTAATGAATGGTAACATACTCTAACTATAACAATACAATTCTACACACCATAGCTAGCAAGGCATGGGGAATGCCATTATGCCCCCGAAGCTGCATGTGTCAGTCTCCCAACAGAAGCGTTGTGCAGCTTGGACATGGTTCTAGTACAGGATATCTGCTTGGAGAGTGTGAACATATGGCTATTTTTGCCCGACTGGATTTCACTCTCCTATCTGATATTTCGTGCCGCTTTACTTACAAGCACGACAAAGGATCTGCTCGGTGACTCCCTAACAGCTTACCAAGGAACGTTTCTCTGGAATGGCCTGCCCAGAGAGGTACAAGATTGTGAAAAACTGTCAACTTATAAAAGACATGTGAAGCAACGAAGCAGGCTGAGGACGTTCAATGAGCAGTGATTATTACTGTAAACCTCATCTCATCTCATCATAACCATACATCGTTCAATCACCTATCCTGCTATGTCCGATATTGCTACCTGATATGATATATGTATAAGTGTACAAACTGCGGACATACAAGACCTGCCGACGGGCAGAATGTCCATGTATCCTTTCAGAAAAAAAACAAAACAAATAAAAACTAGCACCCTCTCTGTGTCCTCCGAGCAGGGAATATTTACAGTAAAACCCCGCTTTAGGGGTCACCCTCCGTTCCGAGCAAAGTGACCCCTTACGTGGGGTGACCCCTTAAGCGGGGTTAAAATAAACTAAATATGAATTTCTGTACCGAGCAAAGTGACCCCTTACGCGGGGTGTCCCTTTAAATGAGGTGTCCGAGAAGCGGGGTTTTACTGTAATCTAAACGTCACTCCGAGTCTTACGCCAAGTGTCAGATTTATAGAACGTCAGTTCTCCGTCCATTGAAAACCCAACACGTGCTCGGTTTACAAACGCCGCGTCTTTAATTCGCGCCATTCTCCGGACGCATGCGCGGCGCCGCACAGACGCCGGAGAGACGCGCGGGTCCGGATACCGCGCGTTCCCGGTTCACTTCCGGTCTGGCCGCTTTTTTCCGCCACACAATCGGCCATGAGTGCACCAATCTGCCGCCAGAGGCGCAGCAGTGTGGGGCACAAAGGGAGGGGTTGGCCGGTGACTGACGCCATTTTGTCGACACGGACCTGCTTCAATCCCGACCCGCGCCTACCGCGCCCGCCGCCGTCTTATTTTGTCGTTGTGGATCTGAGGACCGTATCGTGAACCAGGGGCGTCCATTTTACTCGCCGCTGTCTTATTTTGTCGTTGCGAATCTGAGGACCGTATCGTAAACCAGGGGCATCCATTTTACACAGCGCCATCTTATTTTGTCGTTGCGGATCTGAAGACCGTATCGTGAACCAGGGGCGTCCATTTTACACAACACTGTTTTATTTTGTCGTTGCGATCTGAGGACCATATCGTAAACCAGGGGCATCCATTTTACACTCCGCTGTTTTATTTTGTCGTTGCGATCTGAGGACTGTATCATAAACCAGGGGCGTCCATTTTACACTCCGCTGTCTTATTTTGTCGTTGCGATCTGAGGACCAAATCATAAACCAGGGGCATCCATTTTACACTCCGCTGTCTTATTTTGTCATTGCGATCTGAGGACTGTATCATAAACCAGGGGCGTCCATTTTACACTCCGCTGTCTTATTTTGTAGTTGCGGATCTGAGGACTGTATCGTAAACCAGTGGCGTCCATTTTACACTCCGCTGTCTTATTTTGTTGTTGCGGATCTGAGGACCGTATCGTAAACCAGGGGTGTCCATTTTACACTCCGCTGTCTTATTTTGTCGTTGCGATCTGAGGACTGTATCATAAACCAGGGGCGTTCATTTTACACACCACTGTCTTATTTTAACGTTGCGGATCTGAGGACCATATCGTAAACTCTGCGCGTCAGGATTAAATGGGGTGCAGGTGTTTGTTGAGGATCTCAATAGCGGAACAACTCGGAGAATCTAGGAACGACTCGGAGCAACTCGGAGCAGACCCGAGCAATCCTGATCAGCTCCGATCAATACCGAACAGCTACCAGCATCTCTCAGCAACTCTAACCAGAAACGAGCAGACCCGAGCAATCCCGATCAGTTCCGATCAGTACCGAACAGGTCCGAGCAGCTCTGAGCAACTCTAACCAGAACTGAGAAGACCCAACCGATCCCAATCAGTTCCGATCAATAACGAGCAGCTCCGAGCATCTCTGACCAGCTCCGAGCAACTCTAACCAGAACTGAGAAGACCCAACCGATCCCGATCAGTTCCGATCAATAACGAGCAGCTCCGAGCATCTCTGACCAGCTCCGAGCAACTCTAACCAGAACCGAGCAGACCCGAGTAATCCCGATCAGTTCCGATCAATAACGAGTAGCTCCAAACATCTCTGACCAGCTCTGAACAACTCTACCCAGAATCGAGCAGACCCGAGCAATCCCGATCGGTTCCGATCAATACCGAACAGCTCCGAGCATCTCTGACCGGCTCCGAGCAACTCTAACCAGAACCTAGCAGACCCGAGCAATCCCGATCGGTTCCGGTCAATACCGAACAGGTCCGAGCAGGTCTGACCAGCTCTGAGCAACTCTAACCAGAACCGAGCAGACCCGAGCAATCCCGATCAGTTCCGATCAATACCGAACAGGTTCGAGCAGCTTTGACCAGCTCTGAGCAACTCTAACCAGAACCGAGCAGACCCGAGCAATCCCGATCAGTTCCGATCAATACCGAGCAGCTTGGAGCAGTTCGTCTCTAACCGCTAGCGAGGAGCTCAATGTCGAGTATGAGGACAAGTCATGGCAGGCGGGCGGCGGGCGGGTGTACGAGGGGTGAGGCCAGATAGCAGAGGACCTGGCCCGGGCGCCCGGCAACGATCCCCGCCCCGGGGGCCTCAGGGAGACCGAGCCGGGTGTGTGTGGGGGAGGGTCCGGCCCGTCTCAGCCTGGTCAACCCACCCTACATCGATTCCCCCCAATCCTCCAGCCTCCGCTTCCTATCGTTGCCCGGGAGAAACGTTCCCAACAATACGATCTATTAGTGTCTGTGGACCGGCCGTATGAGGCGGCGGGATTGGTCCACAAATGGTCGGACGTGGGGACGTGGGGTGATATGAGGGGGATATCAATACAGTCAAAGCGGCCCGCTGCCCGGTACGCACCGCACTCTACAGGCGGCCGGGGAGGGGTGAAAAAGACGCCGATTGATTCGCAAACGTGAAATATGAAGCCTGTCCACATGCGGGGAGTCTGTATACAACACGAAGACCGGAAACCACTGAGCCCCACTGACACACTCAGAAATGACTACCACATGGATACAAATCAGGGACCTGTTTAATAATATAGGCTCATACTTGAAGAATCTTTTCTGTAACTCATAAAAGGATTGTACAGTAATTGGAAATTACCTATAATTTTCTGCCGTGCTGCTTTATAATTTTCACATAGTCAACTAATCAAACTATAACCTGGGTAGTTGAGCGAACACTTTATAATGTATGCATCTGGTCACATGACCACCACCGGACACTCATAGGGCTCATAGTGGTAGACCGCGTCTCATGTACTGCGAACTGACCCAATAAAAAAAACAAAAAAAAAACAACGGATTATCTTGTATAATCTTATCGTTTTATCGTCTTTATTAAATGTATTTATATCGCTTTTAACATACAATGTTCTAATACTTGATGTGCAATAAATAGATTTTATTTGCAACACGGCGTTAGTCAATTATCGCTTAGTAATATTTATTTCCATAAGTGTTGAATAAAGTTAACCCACATCGTCCCTGGCTGTCTATGTCATACAGAAAAGGGTCTACATGCACAAGCCTAGACTTTTTCAACGTGTCCAGCCCTATGATGTGCTACGCGAGCCCATAAGACAGTTTGTGTCAGCTAAATTATAAACATTAACAAAAAAAGAATTATAAACATTGCATAACGAGGACGATCTGATTCTGCCAAACCGAATGGTCAGATCTGTGTCTAATGACCAACTGACGATGTTAAAATTGGGCATAGGACAATTGCCTGAATTCCTGTCGGCTCGCTTTGATTGCTCCTTCAACAACTGTCAGTCATTACTCCCATATGAGGTATCGCCAAGTCTTCCTACCTTTGCCTAACTGGCTTAAGAACAGCCGGGTCGGTGCATGAGGTTATCCTACACCGATTTTCACCGATTTTCAATGATTGTCACCGATTATCACCGAGTATCACCGATTGTGCCTGCTCTTTGAAGTTGTGTTTTAGAACACTCCTGCCTGATTGCCAGCTTATCAAGGGACGAAAAAAGATGGATGGGGAATAATTCTTTCATCCCTTATCAAACAACAGGAGGACTACAACAATATGAATACGATAAAGGAACTACTTAAAGGACTCAATGAATTGCTCAGTGAGTGATTGGAGGAGTAGATGAGGTTAAAAAAAAGAAATCATTGAATTCTCCAGGAGGAGGAGGGACCGCTCGGAGCTGGCTAATACTTGTGTCGTGGTCGCCGCCTGACTAGCGGGTAGGAAGACCCCTTTCTGGAACGCTAGTTCCCGGCGGGACTCCACCCTATGAACAACTACGTAGGTTGGTTAGGTTTTCAGTAGGTTTGCACGAACTTAGTAACACAAAACACAACTCACACGTTTAATAAACAGGAATGTTTATTAACACAACTTCCCGGAAAGATCTGGAAGATCTTTACCACAAGTACAGTACCCCAGCACGGTGTGCCAGGTAATGCTGGAGAGGCTAATCTGAAAGACTCGCCTAACCACCAGGAAGGTTACGAGAACCCGCCTGCAAAGTGAGGGCCCAAGGGTCCGCTGTCAGGGAGAGACATCCTAGGACAGCCTTGACCTACTGCGAACGCGGAGTATATATACCGCACCACTCTCCTGTGCGGCATTGCCCAGAACCACTACATAGTAAGGATTGACTCTCCACGCCATCTTCCTTAGAACGTCTGAACACTGCTGGATTCCCGCCCCACTACACTTGTATGAATGAAAAGATCGCATATTTCTCTTATATCAGGGCGGCCCTGCGATGAAAGCAGTCTGTAATAAGGCTGACGCAATCGGCCTCTTTGTTTGATGCTCTGGACTTTATCTGATACCTTATACTACTCATATATATATATGTCTCATATATATATATATATGTATAGGGAGCCAAAGTGAACCCGCTGAAACCACAGATACCCATTTACAAGACATCATTTCTGGATGTTGGCGCTCAGTACTTTGACTGTGTAGGTTCGAGATTATATGTGTCATTCTCCAATCTTTAAGATCCAAATTTTTAATAAACTTAACAACT
The DNA here is from genome assembly GCA_950022655.1 of Alentia gelatinosa. NCBI lineage: Eukaryota > Metazoa > Annelida > Polychaeta > Phyllodocida > Polynoidae > Alentia > Alentia gelatinosa. The sequence goes on from OX465579.1 coordinate 176,701,539, forward strand.
GTCATTGTAGTTTCGAAACAGAGTTATTCAGAGATGATAGTAGTAAACTTCACTTCAAAAGTAACAAACGAGACCAAAAACAAAAGTCTAGCCTCCAAACCCCACTAAGCCTCGTTCTTGCTGGCCAACGGAAATAGTGTTTTATAAACGGGTATCTTTGGTTTCAGCGGGTTCACTTTGGCTCCCTATTGGCATAAATAAAGATTTTTTTTTTAAAAGAAAAAAAAAATAATAATCTCAGCTCCTCCTGCGCAGGGGTCAGAGGGAGCATTCACATTACACGTGAGAGATAGAACCGGCTCCGTCCAGCGGCTCGTTTTATGAGGGACACAACCTGTCCGGCCGGCCGGCTCCTGACAGAAAATAGTTATCCAATAAAGCCAGGCCGGCATGCGCGCGCCGCTCTAACCCACCTACTTCCGGTCGGTAAAGCATCCTGGGAACGATAACAGGATGATGGTTGGTCTGACCCTGACCCGGGTACACTTGGCGCCGCCTGGTGGTGAGCGTAGTGAGGTGACGGTGGGCGATATTAAGTGACTGCCAGGAGCTGCTCGGGATTACTCGGAGCTGCTCGGAGCTGTTCGGAGCTGCTCAGGGCTGTTCGGAGCTGCTCGGAGCTGCTCGGGCTGTCTGGTATTAAGCGTAGTGAGGTCACGGTGGGCGATATTAAGTGACTGCCGGGAGCTGCTCGGGAATACTCGGAGCTGCTCGGAGCTGCTCGGAGCTGCTCGGAGCTGTCTGGTAGTTAGCGTAATGAGGTCACGGTGGGCGATATTAAGTGACTGCCCAGAGCTGCTCGGGGGAACCCGGAGCTGCTCGGAGCTGTTCAGGGCTACTCGGAGCTGTTCGAACATACTCGGAGCTGCTCGGGGGTACTCAGGGCTCCTCGGAAGGAGTCGGGGGGACTCTGTGCTATTCGGAGCTGCTCGGACTTGCACGGTGCTGCTCAGAACTGCCCGGACATGCTCGGAGCTGCTCGTAGATGCTTGGACATGCTCGGATTTGCTCGGAGTTTCTCGGGGGGACTCGAAGCTGCTTAGAGCTACTCGGAAATTTCCGTAGATGCTCGGATATGCTCGTAGCTGTTCTGACATACTTGGAGCTGCTCGGAAATGCTTGGGCTGCATGGGTCTCCTTTCGAATGCATTGGGCTGATTCCGGATTGCTTGGAACTGTTTCGCGATGTTCCGACATGCTTGAATTGCTCAGAGCTTTTCAGGGCTCCTTGGAGCTGCTCATGGCTGGTCGGAGCTGCTCAGATATGCTCAGATATGCTCGGAGTTGCTCGGAGATGCTCGGAGCTGCTCGGAGTTTCTCGGCGTTTCTCGGAGTTGCTCGGAGCTGCTCGGAGCTGCTCGGAGCTGCTCGGAGCTGCTCGGAGCTGCTCGGAGCTGCATGAGTCACTTTCATAACTAATGCATTTCACTGGGTACAGAGAGTAGGTCTAGGATGTAGGTAGGACAAGGGTAGCGACTGTGTATTACTCGGGGCTGCTCGGAGCGGTTCTGAGCTATTGGAGCTATTCGTAGCCATTTGGAACTACACCGATACGCATATGCATATATACATATTTTTGAATGTATTCATATTACATGTGATATAGTTTTTATAAGGTAATTATCAACCTAAGACCTATTCGCAGACACCGGAAATTACCTTCCAATTTGGTCGCAAGTGTAGATATATGGGAGGAATCCCTGGTTCCCGAGATAAAATAGATAACGACCCAGGAAAGTTGACATGTGTATTAATGGTACAATAGAGATGGGGATAGTTCCATAAATATCAAAGAAAAGTTATGATAGGAAAAAGATTGAGATAGATTGGGATAGATTCATAACCATATAACGGAAATGATATGCCGGGTACAATGATCCAAATAGACTATTGTTCTGGGGGAATAATGGATGCATAGGGAGCCAAAGTGAACCCGCTACAACCACAGATAGCCGGTCACAAAATACCATTTCCGGATATAGGCGCTCAGTACTTTGACTATATAGGTTGGGGATTATATGTCTTGTTCTCCAATCTCTTAGATCCATATTCTTGCTAAACTGAACAACTGTCATCGTAGTTTCGAGTTATGTACAGATGATAGTAGTAAACTACTCTTTTAAAGTAACAAACAAGACCAAAAACAAAAGTCTAGCCTCAAACCCCCATAGGTTTAGCACTAAGCCTCGTTCTTACTGGCCACCGGAAATGGTGTTTTGAAAGTGGGTATCTGTGGTTTCAGCGGGTTCACTTTGGCTCCCTATATGGAGCATGAGCTTAGGTATGGTTTATGTGACCTTAGTAAAAGGCCTGAGAAGCACACTGAAATAGCATTGCTGATCGTTGAGCTGTGGTAGGAGAGACAAAGACTATGGAGGAAATGATTACAGACACATTGTACGCCACATGGTCTTGCCTTTATATGTCTTCCGCTGAAGACAGCTCTGTAAATGTCACATACAAAGACGACATTCCAGCTTTAGACGTCATCATATCCTCCAGTTCCGACCAAGAAAAAAATACACATCCACAAAAAATAGATCTTATCTAAATACCTGAAAAAAAGAAAGAAAAAAGGCGTGGGAGTCAGTGGCGTGATTTTGACTGTGAGTCGTGGTGGCCCTTGTCTTTTATCCGACTCAGAGGTGGTGATCCTGTGGTCGTGTGTGCTACCAGTGGCCCGTTCTGTGCGCATGCGCGAGTTGTGGGGCCGCCGGTAGAGGCGCTGAGGCACGCGTGTGGGGGCAGTGGTGGGTGAGCAGGTCATTGAGCAGCTCGGTGAGCAGCTCAGAACCCAGAGACCGGGCCCTACCCGTGTGACTGCGCTAAAGGTCGGACTGTTGTTGATTAACTCGTAACGTACGGTGGCTTCACTTATAGATCCGAAAAATGTCAATCAAACTTAAAGATAAGGAGGCTTTGATATTCCAATTTAAGAAAAGCTATTTTAGATATTTATAATGAGAATAGAAATTCACCCATGGGATACAGTATTAACCTGTTTCTTTTTTTTTATTCCTTTTTTGGATTTTGTTTCCTCGAATTCTGTAACACGTTCAGTTCCTCCATTGCGAATTATTTCGTAGATATGAGATTAAAAAAAAAAGACCCAGGAAGTGCAACAGATCAATCCTTACAAATACAGCATAATAGTTGGTGTATCCTCCGCGTAGTTGAAGTATGGCTTAACAAAAGTAAAGGTATACATACGCCTAGCAGCTTGAGCATCATTGTAAATAGTGATGGTTGCTATGTCATGATATATGGATATCTTTGAAATATCTGAAAATAGCAGCAACTATGGGTATCTAGCAAGTTCTAAGCCACTTTAAGTCAGGTAAATTATCTTAAATAGTTTTTTTACAAACTTGTGAAAGTACAGGGAACAGGGATACCTTGTAGGAAGGTTATCGTTTAATAATATTCTGGCTCGTTCTCTAAGACTGTCTAACCTAACTAAAGGTCATCCATAGGTGTTGAATAAAATGGAACCACATCTTTGATTTATGTATGACCCGTTTTTCTGTAACGGTTCCCACATCGTCCCTGAGTCTCCTTGACGTGCAGAAAAGGGTCTTCATATTCGAGCCTAGATTATTAATCGGGCCCCAGATCCCGACCCGACACACTTTCTATAAATATGCAATCAAATACGTATCCGTGATAAACATAGTATATAGCGTTTCTTTTTACAAGTAGCAGTAGAAACAGGGTTCACATGAGCCTAGGTCTTCAACTCCATAGGATAACGGTTACAAATTAATAAGAAAAAGGTGATTATGAGTATCTCAGCAATGACCATACAAAGGGGTAACCCGGCATACTAAATTTGATGGACATTGGTATCTATACCCAATATAAAAAATAAGAAATTATGGTTGACATGTTCAGTGTTAATACACAATAAAGAAAGAAGGAAACTTAGGCCACCAGGGGAGAATCATCCAAGATACGAAAAATTTTCTTTTTGCTAATTGATTTAAATTCTTTATACGTTTCGATTCCATACGGATACCTTCAGGTTGAGAATTCCAGAGATTCGAACCGTGGTAGCCCAAAGATCTCATATATGCCGCACAATTTGGCTTTAAAGTTTTTAAAACAGGGGCATCAAAATTCTTGTATGCACAATAGGTTGGTGCACAAAACTGTATAAGCCATTTTTTACTGGCCGACGAAAACGGCGAGTTCTCCTAATAGTCGGTCGGTAATGGCCATCGACTGCACGTCTGTTTCAGCCGCATTTAACAGGTCCATACCGACGGAATACTACTCCAAACTCAATGACTATCATCGACGATTTCTGTCGGAGGGTGAAGTGGTGATTCGGTGGTGGACTTATTGTATAATCTATGCACAATTAATCCGTAACCACATCTCTGAATGCATGTTTTCATTCACCGATCTGGTGTCGGTTCATCAAAAATATCGATCGGTGGATCCCGACTGCAGATCGGTGGCGAATAGTCGGCCCGTGGAAAATGGCTTTATAAATTGTCTTGATGTATCTCGCCCCTTCTTAGAGGAAACATGAATAGCACATCACAAACTGCGAGTCCTGCAATATTATGTTGAACGACTTTTGAAACTCTAACAAGCCTTCAAAACATGTCGGAAACGGTGGAAAAATCGGTTATACCCTCAGGAACAAGGGAGTAGAAATCAGATGCTGCTGGGAAAGTTCCTCCTAAAAATTGGATAATACCTCAAAGAATCTCCCGGATAGAGGGGGCGGTTATGCTTCGGGGAAATCCGGGGGGAAAAACAGATAATGAGATAAGGGTTATTACATGAAAATAGGGAGACCGCCCCAGGCATTGTGAGTTTTAAACCCTCCTACTAGCAGGAGCATAAGGTCCGGTGTCCACCTACTACGATATGGCTCCGATATGGCCTACGATGCACCTCTCGATAAAAAATCAAAATCGCGTCGGAGGGTTACCTAATATCGGGGCAGTTGACCACAGCTCTGCGATTAGACACCGATAGAAACCCCATACAATGCGTGGTGGATTGGCATGTCTATACATGGATAGATATATATGAGGGGTAGGATAATAACCGTGGCACACAGTCACACCATGTTACGTCTTTGGTGATTCATATGAGGGGTAGGATAATAACCGTGGCATACAGTCACACCATGTTACGTCTATGGAGATAAATGAGGGGTAGGATAAAATGATGTTTTTATAGATTCTAAGGACAGGACTAATGTCTCCAGTGATGATAAGGTGAAGACCTTAGTGTGCTGTGTATGTTCTCCTATCCGTAAATAAGGAGAGGAATTAGGGCGGTATTGAGATTTATCTCACCCCTGGTATTTCTTTCCCATAGGCTTATCATTGGGAGCTCGTTCTCAACCCACAAGAAACCAATAGGTTTTTGTCGTGTTCCCACGGGTTTGATGCAGAGTGATATGAACGAGGCAACATCCGAGTGAATATCACTTAAAATTCAAACGAGTTGGAGAATGACTTTTTTGACCAAAGGGAGTTGCTATCTGTATTTATCTCACCCCTGTATACACTAAAAGAATGTATGTTACACAGTAGGCCTATATGGACCATTGAGAATGGACTGCAATACTCGTAGGGGCATGGAGAACGACATCCTAATGTTAAGCCTATGGGACAGAAATACCAGAGGTGAGATAAATGCTGAAAGACCACCCCTCTCATAAGATCTCACACTCTCTAAGTCGTAATCTGTATAAGGTTCTCACTACGCTCTATGGGAGAAGAATTGTTAACGATCTAGGCTTAGAGCCTTGAGAATCCGCTGGCACATAGTATTCCCGCTAGGTGGCATCATTGAGATTATAGGAATCTTTGGTTGCATTGATGTACGTCTTTAGCACGGGAGGCAGGCCAGTTGATTCTCAAGGCTCTAAGCCTAGTTCGTTAAGAATTCTTCTCCATAGAGCGTAGTGAGAGTAATTATATAGAGCGTCCTGACCATGCGGTACAAGTCACAGAACTCGATGGTAATTTACGATTTGTACGGAACGAGTTCCGTACAAACCGTAAATTATCATCGAGTTCTGTGACTTGTACAAGCATGGTTGGACGTTTTAGATTTACTATATACCCAAAATAGAAAATAAAATCATTAATTTTATTTTTAACAACCGATGTGTCAATAAACGTGTTTGGCAAGGTGGTCCGTATTTTTACGTTATATGTCAAAACGGTACGTATTTATAGTAAATACTGCATGGGTATATAGTAAAGAATAAGACTTAGAGAGTGTGAGATTTTATGAGAGGGGTGCACCAACGGTGGTGAGATTACGGAGTGGGGCGTGGAGAGATGAATCCAGCACCTGAGTACAGGTTGCATGCTGGTATTCATCCCCCTGTTAATGTAAGGCCACACGTGAGCCTACTGTCTGCCACCCTGCGCCGCTCACCTACACCAGGCAGCATATCATATACCTATGGCGGATAATCCCACAGATACCAACCTCTGCTACCGTTTGGTGATTTTATCCATCCCAGCATACTGCGCCTGGATTTTGAAATACCAGCACTTCCCCCGTATCACTCGTAAAATATCTGACTATGATCTCATTGAATGCTTATATATGCATTTGCATGTTTTTCCTATGTATATCATAACTAATCTCGTAGCTAAGATTATATATCTAAAAGCTTTTGCACCTGTGAATGGTTTTTAATCATGTAGTTTTAAGTATCATTTATTTACATGTATTTCACAAGTGTATCGTAACTAATCATGTAGTTAAGATTATGTAAATATGTTGTTCATATCTGTATCGTAACTAATCAAGTTCCTCTATTTCTCTTTTACAGGTGAGTCTTTTATTCATGACCGGTCTGGGAGAATCAACAGCGGTGAGTTAAAGATTGATAAATATGGATTAATGAAATGCCGTCTCTGAAAAATACTTATGTGTGTCCTCCAGAGGTCCATTTGATAATTCTGGGGCCTGTCGAATGATCTAAGATCGTACATGAAGACCCTTTTCTGTACCTCGTACAATTGTTATTGTTACATAATATTTAAGACAGTCTTAGCCATCCATAAGATCATCCATAAGTGTTGAATAAAGTTGACTCACATCTTTCCTGGATCTCTATGGCATATAGAAAAGATTCTACATCTGCGATCCTAGATTATTGAACGGATACCAGGTTGTTCATTAGAGCGTGCTTGCACGCACTAAATACATCATCTAGAGGTTAGAGTGGTCACATGGAACTTTCAGTGTGCTTCCAGAAAACTATCCCTTTACTATCTGCATGCTGTTCACTGTGATAGTGAAAACAGAGCAGGGTGCCAGTGTCTCAGTGTATCAGAGGCGTGCCCAGCTGACCATGACCAATCACTCAAGATCGAAATACCTCAAGATCCATTGGTGCTTGATATCTTTGGATCATAGACTCATGCAGTTGCAGAAATGGCAAGTTTTCTGGGTGCAAGTGGGTTACAGAAAACTATGCATAACCTTTTAGTTATTCATTTATAATTGCACGCTCATTCATCGATGATAAACATCCTATTTGCTCCTAGTTACTATTATCAAACGCTACACTTTCTTCCAGCTATTATGAGAACTCTCATTGGCATGGTTATCCAACGCCCCACCCTCAGACTCCGGGGTTATGAAATCAACTATGCAAACAATATCAGAAACGAACCCCACAAAAACAATTCCCACTTTCAACCTGGACACAAGATATACAAAGCCACACCCAAGGAAAGGGTTGTTTTGCCTACCAGAGGACAGATCACATCATTTATGTCTGTGTAATCCTAGCCTGCCTGTTGCATATAGTGAACCACCCCTGTTACTGGGGCTACACATGCTGTCATCTCCGGGGGCTGACACAGTGTAGGACGGCGCCCCGCCCTGTGGCATTAAACACTGGTATAAAGATGAGATGAGCGGGAATCAAAGACCGAGTCGGCAGCACACAGAGACTTCCTTATGAGAGGCACCTTGAACTGTCAGTGACAGGAAGGTGGTTGTGTATCACATTCTGTGGGTATTACTGGGACTCTTCTGGGACCCTGGGATGGTTTGTTTATTGCTCTGAGAGTATGTTAATAGTGTAAAGTAAGGTTGTCTTTGTAGTAAAGCCCAGTGCCCATCTACCGATTTCGGAACATTCATGTACCTTTGTTGGCGACAAACGGATGGTAATTTGTCTCACCGAAGGCATACTAACAGAGTCAGCTGTATTCGGTTGATGTAGGACAGCTAGGCAAGGGTGAGCCACCGATTAGTAGACCGATTTGCTTAGGACTAATATCCAGCACCCCATCTTCTCAATGTCCGCAGATCGAGCGAAGAGTTACGTAATTTGCCTACGACAAGTTGACCGACTCCTATACGATTTTTGTTCTAAAACAGGCGGGAGACCAGGCAGAGACACACAGACAGACAAACCCCAGGTGTGCGCTGACTGGTTCCCCATCTACAGGCTACAGCTGTTACCCCGCTCCTCTAAACGCCCAGCCCGGTACCCCGCCTTACCTCCGCTATCTCTGTCTCCCTCTAAAACAGACGGGGGACCAGGCAGGGACACACAGACAGACAAACCCCAGGTGTGCGCTGACTGGTCCCCCGTCCACCGGCTACAGCTGTTCCCCCGCTCCTCTCACCACCCAGCTGGGTACCCCGCCTTACCTCCGCTATCTCTGTCCCCCTCTAAAACAGACGGGGGACCAGGCAGGGACACACAGACAGACAAACCCCAGGTGTGCACCGACTGGTTCCCCATCTACTGGCTACAGCTGTTCCCCCGCTCCTCCAAACGCCCAGCCGGGTACCCCGCCTTACCTCCGCTATCTCCGTCTCAATCTAAAACAGATGGGAGACCAGGCGGGGACACACGGACAGATAAACCCCAGGTGTGTGCCAACTGGTTCTCCATCTACTGGCTACAGCTGTTCCCCCACTCCTCTAAACGCCCAGCCGGATACCCCGCCTTACCTCCGCTATCTCCATCTCAATCTAAAACAGGCGGGAGACCAGGCAGAGACAAACAGACAAACAGACCCCAGGTGTGCTTTGACTGGTCCCCCATCTACCAGCTACATCTGTTCCCCCGCTCCTCTCACCACCCAGCCGGGTACCCCGCCTTACCTCCGCTATCTGCGTCTCTCTCTAATCCCATCCCCGGTCCAGGCGCATGCGCACGCTTATTCTCCTTCCGGCCACACCTGCGCACGACGCCCGTCTCTAACTGCCCGCAGCGTCCCCTATTGACCGTCCCACCGCCCTGCCCCCCGGCGCCATCTTTGTTTTAGCCGCACGCTGATGGCGTGACGCGAGGCGTCTTAACTACACGCCAAACGCGCGCCGGTGGCGCACCAAGCGGCGCCGGCGGCAATTGCTTTCAGGGAAATTAAGCGGCGCGCGGGGGCTGATGGGAGACGCGGGGGGTTATGGGAGACGCTTATTGCCCGCGGGCAACCAGCGGCGCTTGTAAAACGGCACCGGCGTCAATAACACTATAAAGGTACCTACTCGGTGGGTACCAGCAGAAAGTGGGGCCTGTTTCCTAACTGCGAGCCAAACGCCGAGGTCTCCCTTATCTTCCTCCTTCCTCCCTTCTCTATAACTACACTCCACTATATCTATACTAACCTTTCTTTTTTTATTTTACTCCCCATGGCCATGTCTGCCTCTACCACCACCTCCCCTTATCGTCGTCTCTCCTCCCTTCTCTATAAGTACATTCCCCTTGTTTTTAACCATTTAAGGACGAGGCCCTTTGGCAGGGCTACATCCGTAAGGACGGAATATAGTGTCCGTATATACCGCCAGGGGACGAACATATTGTTCTTTTACTCATATTCTGATTGTTTTATCACGTGACATGATATTCTATCTATCATTTTATTTTTTCTTTTGCTTAATAATATCAAATATGATGTTATTCCTACATTCTGTGAAAATTTATGTTTATTGGTCCAATATTTCTTAGTTAAAAACAGTTTTGTACATCTTTGAGAAATGATGCCTTCACGCATCATTCGCCCTGGGGTGGTTGATGCCTCATGGCATCATCCGTCCTTAAAGGGTTCGAACTCCCCCCTGGCCATGTCTGCCTTTGTCACTACCTCCCCTTATCTTAGTCTCGCCTCTCTTCCCTATAACTACGTTCCCCTGGCCATGTCTGCCTTTGCCACTATTCCCTTGTCCTTTCCTTCAACTGTTCACCTCTGTCTTGCTGTTCCACCCACATTTGACCACTGTGCCGTCCTATGTGCCTATATGTCCACAGTAAACGGTACTCACTCACCTGTACCCACCAGCTCTCACTCCGCGGGTAGGGCACCCTTCCTTTCCCTTTCACTGTCAGCCCTTCTTCTTCTCCAGCATCTTCACCTTGGCTTCTCCACCGATACTTCTGTATGATCCCCATGTATTAACCTTACTCTTCATCAGCCTCCTTCTGTTTTTGAAGAAATGCTTTATTGCGTTCGATCTCAGTTGAATCGCTCTTCCAGCACCAGCAGTGGTATAAATGATAACAATTCAGGTTTGATGATATTGACAATGAGTGAGTAACCCCCCCCCCCGGGGTGTCACCTCTATCCTCTCCTAGTCTGACGAGGGATTTACCTAACCTTACCTAACCTTACCTTACCACAACCTAATCACAATCTTAACCTTTTCCTCACCCACCTTCTGCTATTCTCTATTGTCTGCGTTCACTTTCTCCTATACTTTATCCTACCCCTAATAAAAACGCCATAGGCTTAACATGGGACTTGTTTATGTCACAGGTGTGATATAAAGTGTTGTTTATGTCACTACCTTCTAATGCTGAAAACATGTGGGAATGGGGTAGGATGCAATCTAGACGCCACTCGTTTGAGTTTGAGTCTATTTATGTCACTCATTTTGTTGGCTTTGTAATGTCACTCGTCTTCGACTGGTGAAATTACAGAGCCAACAAAATGCGTGACATAAATAGACTCAGACTCAAACTCGTGACGTCTCTTGATATTATTTCTATGCCACCCACATGCCATACCACCCACATACCTCTGTTTAGACTTCACACCTCTGAATCCCTATCATTAGTCTTCTCCACTGTCTATTACTCCAGTTCCTGCCTATCTTTATCCTCCCTAGCTCTATGCTTTCTACTATACGTTATTTCTATACCACCCACATACTCTACCTCTGTGTAGACTTCACACCCTGTATCTCTATCATTAGTCTTCTCCACTGTCTATTACTCCAGTTCCTGCCTATCTTTATCCTCCCTATCCCTACACTTTCTCCTATCATTCATTTCGATACCACCCTCATTCTTTGTATATCTCCGCCTTACCTCAACACCTCTGTCTCCCTCCTCATTATTCTCTTTATTCCACTCCAAGTCCTGCTTATCTTTCTCCTCCCTACCCCTATGCTTTAGTCCTATGTCTACACCAGCCTCATTCTGTACGTTATTAATGGACCAATAAAGGAAATCTCTGTTCAGACTTAAAGTCCCTCTCTCCCTTTCGTTAGTCTTGGTCTCTTCTATCTTCTCTTTCAGTTCCTACAATTCTTGCCCCTGACATCTTCTCCCCTTCCTGTCCTGTCCAGAACCTTCCCTGCCTCACCCCTTTCTCTCACTTTCCTAAACTTCCCTCTCACCCTATCTAATCTTTTGTTACTTCTGTATACCCCACCCGCCCTCCTCACCCCTTTCTCCCCTCCTTAAACTTCCCTCTCACCCTTTCTCTTCTGCTGTTACTTCCATATACCCCACCCACCCTCCTCACCCCTTTCTCCCACCCTTAAACTTCCCTCTCACCCTATCTTTTTTTCTGTTACTTCCATATACCCCACCCGCCCTCCTCACCCCTTTCTCCCCTCCTTAAACTTCCCTCCAACCCCTATCTAATCTTTTGTTACTTCTGTATACCCCACCCGCCCTCCTCACCCCTTTCTCCCCCCTTAAACTTCCCTCCAACCCCTATCTAATCTTTTGTTACTTCCATATACCCCACCCGCCCTCCTCACCCCTTTCTCCCCTCCTTAAACTTCCCTCCAACCCCTATCTAATCTTTTGTTACTTCCATATACCCCACCCGCCCTCCTCACCCCTTTTTCCCCCCCTTAAACTTCCCTCCAACCCCTATCTAATCTTTTGTTACTTCCATATACCCCACCCGCCCTCCTCACCCCTTTCTCCCCCCCTTAAACTTCCCTCCAACCCCTATCTTTTCTTCTGTTACTTCCATATACCCCACCCGCCCTCCTCACCCCTTTCTCCCCTCCTTAAACTTCCCTCTCACCCTATCTTTTCTTCTGTTACTTCCATATACCCCACCCACCCTCCTCACCCCTTCCTTCCCTTCTTAAACTCCCCTACCATCCCTTTCTTCTCTTCAGTCACCATCTTTCCCTCACCTTCTTAAGCGTCTTTCTCATGCCTATCTTTTCCTCTGTTACTTCCATACCCAACCCAGGTCTTCACCCCTTATTCCCTATCTACCCTCCCCACTTTCCTCTCCCATTCTTCAGGTTCCTTCTCCCTCCTATCTTTTCTTGTTTCTTTCTCACCGCCCCCATCCTCCCCCCCCCCCGTTCTCTCCCCGGCAGACATCCACAACAAACACGGCCGTGAGTCTAGAACAATGCTCGTAATTCGCTGAAAGCCGGGCGTCGACTTGAGGGACCTGTGCGTTGAGTGGTAGGAGGGGCGGGCTGAGGAGGAGGGTGGCAGGGTGCTTTTAGAGGGTGTTGTTAGGTGCGGGGGATGCTGTACACCTGAAACTGCACTGACAACCTATTGACACATCTGCCAGTGAGAGGGAGGGCGGCGGGCGAATGAGTGGGAGGGCGGCGGGCTGGGGCGGGCGGGGGCGGGCTGGGGCGGGCTAGGGCGGGCGGGGGCGGGCTGGGGCGGGTTGGCGTTTGAGTGCGCGGGTGGTGAAGGATAGGGGGGGGGGGGCTTACTGGAGCAGGCAGGCGGGTAGAGGCGGGCTCGGACGGGCTGGAGCGGGCTGAGGCGGGCTGCTCTGGCTATCAGCTTGGCGTGCGGTGCTCTGGAGCCACCTGGCCATCATATCGGGTGGGCGGGCGGCGGGCGGGGGCGGTCCCGCTCCGCCTTGTGTCAGGCACGTGGGTTTTATGTACCCTTTATCTGCGGTGAATAGAAGCAGTGTTTCTCGTCCTGACGGCGGCAAACAGCGGGCGGGCACTGCCACCAGGGGGCGTGCCGTGACGGGGCTACCCTCACGTGTCACGTGTGTATACAGCAGCCCCGCCTGGCGGCAGACGATCGATGCGGCCCTAACTGCCCCCGCCACCCGCCCGCCGCCACAACATGTTGTTGGCAGGTAACAATGGGAGTCCCCGTAATATGACACGCTTTTAGTAAACCAAATATGCTTCCATCTCCCTCAGCGGGCCCCCGCGCGCCGCCCGGGCCATAAGAAAGCCGCCCGACTCCAGATATCTACGCCGCACCACCCAGCAGAGAGAACGAGTGAAAAGAAAATGAGAAAGGATTAAAAACAAAAAACGCAAAGTACGACTTAAATAAACGTCCTCGCCGCTACTGCCAGACGATGGGGACTTTTTCCCTCCTCACTCCCGGGAGAGTTGAAGTCTGTTTAGGTGAGTGGCTGATAAAAGAGGGGATTGGTCATGTGACTCGGTCCGGCAGTCATGTGACCGTGGTCATGTGACCAGTTAGCGTGCTGGTGGCGCCCTCTACCGCCCGGCGTTCACACGTACTTCTGCAGGTGCACATATGCCCTCTTGCGGGACGCAGTGGCGTGAAAGGGCATTTAGCGCCCTCTGGCTGCAAGGACGGGAAGCCAACCGGAAGTGACAAAAGGAGAGCGTTCACCTTAGCCCCGCCCCCTGCCGGACTGGCGCGGAACTAAGCGTTTCCATGGAGTCGGCGGTGAGGGCTCGGGTAAGTGCCGGGAGTTGTTCTGTGAAAACGCCTTGACCTGAAGTAAAAGATTGTGAGTCGGCCTGGAATGAAAGCAGAGGGCAGTAAGTGGGCTTGTGAGTGTAGAGGAGGGCAGTCAATAGGCCTGTAAGCATCAAGGAGGGCAGTCAGTATGCCTGTAATATAGAGGAGGGCAGTCAGGAAGCCTGTAAGCATAAAGGAGGGCAGTCAGTAGGCCTGTATTATAGAGGAGGGCAGTCAGTAGGCCTGTAAGTATAGAAGAGGGCAGTCAATAGGCCTCTATGTATAACAGAGGGCAGTCAATAGGCCTCTATGTATATAAGAGGGCAGTCAATAGGCCTGTGAGTATACAAGAGGGCAGTCGATAGGCCTCTATGTATAGAAGAGGGCAGTCAATAGGCCTGTAAGTATGAAAGCGGACAGTCAATAGGCCTGTGAGTATGGAAGAGGGCAGTCAATAGGCCTCTATGTATAGAAGCGGTCCCGTATTGGATTCCTCACTTGTAGGTCAGAACTGAAGGTCAACCATCGAGTAATTTGTGCGGACACAATCCTGCAGTGAGCAGATAGGCTCCGACATGGTCGTCAAACGAGCTGCTCTTAAGGGGCACATCGGGGGCAGTTACCAACACTGCTGACCAATGTGTGCAGGTCTTTAGGGAGGCATGTGGGATGGATGGAGGTCTGCAGGGACAAGTCCCGACACTTCGCAAGTAGGTAGGACCGGTAGCAGGTCTGTGGGGAGAGGACGGGGTGTTTTGTCAAGTGTCTTAGCGGAAATCACACAACAAACCGCTCTGTGGGGATACAAGGCTGAGGGTGAGTTTGAGGATGGGTTTGAGTTTGTAGGTTAGTGACGGGGTATAACGGGGAATGGGAGGTTGGTGACGGGGTATAGCGGGGAATGGGAGGCTGGTGATGGGGTATGGTGGGGAATGGGAGATTGGTGACGGGGTATAGTGGGGAATGGGAGGGTGGTGACAGGGTATAGCGGGGAATGGGAGGGTGATGACGGGGGATGGTGGGGAATGGGAGATTGGTGACGGGGTATAAAGGGGAATGGGAGGTTGGTGACGGGGTATAGCGGGGAATGGGAGGGTGATGACGGGGTATGGTGGGGAATGGGAGGGTGGTGACGGGGTATAGTGGGGAATGGGAGGTTGGTGACGGGGTATGGTGGGGAATGGGAGGGTGGTGACGGGGTATAGCGGGGAATGGGAGGGTGATGACGGGGTATAGCGGGGAATGGGAGGTTGGTGACAGGGTATAACGGGGAATGGGAGGTTGGTGACGGGGTATAGCGGGGAATGGGAGGGTGGTGACAGGGTATAGCGGGGAATGGGAGGGTGGTGACGGGGTATGGTGGGGAATGGGAGGTTGGTGACGGGGTATAGCGGGGAATGGGAGGTTGGTGATGGGGTATAGCGGGGAATGGGAGGTTGGTGACGGGGTATAGCAGGGAATGGGAGGCTGGTGACGGGGTATAGCGGGGAATGGGAGGTTGGTGGCGGGGGATGGCGGGGAATGGGAGGTTGGTGACGGGGGATGGCGGGGAATGGGAGGTTGGTGACGGGGTATGGCGGGGAATGGGAGGTTGGTGACGGGGTATAGCGGGGAATGGGAGGGTGGTGATGGGGTATAACGGGGAATGGGAGGGTGGTGATGGGGTATAGCGGGGAATGGGGGTTGGTGAGGTTGGTGATGTGGTATAGCGGGCAATGGGAGGTTGGTGACGGGGTATAGCAGGGAATGGGAGGTTGGTGACGGGGTATAGCGGAGAATGGGAGGGTGGTGACGGGGTATAGCGGAGAATGGGAGGGTGGTGACGGGGTATGGCGGGGAATGGGAGGTTGGTGACGGGGTATAACAGGGAATGGGAGGGTGGTGACGGGGTATATGGGAGAATGGGAGGGTGGTGACGGGGTATGGCGGAGAATGGGAGGGTGGTGACGGGGTATGGCGGGGAATGGGAGGTTGGTGACGGGGTATAGCGGGGAATGGGAGGGTGGTGACGGGGTATAGCGGAGAATGGGAGGGTGGTGACGGGGTATGGCGGGGAATGGGAGGTTGGTGACGGGGTATAACGGGGAATGGGAGGGTGGTGACGGGGTATAACAGGGAATGGGAGGGTGGTGACGGGGTATAAAGGGGAATGGGAGGGTGGTGACGGGGTATAACGGGGAATGGGAGAGTGGTGACGGGGTATAACGGGGAATGGGAGGGTGGTGACGGGGTATAAAGGGGAATGGGAGGGTGGTGACGGGGTATAGTGGGGAATGGGAGGTTGGTGACGGGGTATAACGGGGAATGGGAGGGTGGTGACGGGGTATAACGGGGAATGGGAGGGTGGTGACGGGGTATAGTGGGGAATGGGAGGTTGGTGACGGGGTATAACGGGGAATGGGAGGTTGGTGACGGGGTATAACGGGGAATGGGAGGGTGGTGACGGGGTATGGTGGGGAATGGGAGGTTGGTGACAGGGTATAGCGGGGAATGGGAGGTTGTTGACGGGGTATAGTGGGGAGTGGGAGGTTGGTGACCGGGTATAGCGGGGAATGGGAGATTGGTGACGGGGTATAGCGGGGAATTGGAGGTCGTTGACGGGGTATAGTGGGGACTGGAAGGGTGGTGAGAGATAGGAGAGGAAAGTGAGCAGGACCGTGTAAATACACGTGGTGTGAGTGATGAGCAGCTCAGAGCAGATCCCGGGAACGGCGAGCAGATATCTCCCCCGCCCGCCTCCCCCGCCTGCCTTCCCGCCCCGCCCGGCTATACACCGGCCTGAAACGGAACCCGGGACCTCTAACCCCGGCCCGTATAGGCACACCGTCCCCCGCCCCGCTCCCCCCTGATACGGGCCGGGGCCGGGGCCGGGGCCGGGGCCGGGCGAGCAGCTCGCCGGAGTATCGATCTGCTCAGGCCGGGACCCGGGATCGTCGTGCCGGCCTCATCACATTAGAGCCGCCGTACCGGGGGGGGAGGGGGGGGGGGGAGAAAAGGGGGTGGGTATCTCTGTGCCCCGTGAAATGTGGCTTCTTAATGTGAGGCTGGAGAAGACGGGGGGGGGGGGTGGAGGAGGAGGGGGAGGGGGGGGGGTGACCCCCGGTTTTCCTCCTGTGAATGCCCAGGGTGCTGATAGGGATTGGGGGGGGGGGGGGGGGGGTTGGTCGTCCCCCCCGCCTCGGGACCGGGGGGACGACGGGGAGGTGCTCGTTAAACGGAAATAACCCGCGTGTCGTCGGTCAACGCTACAAACACGCTCCGCATTCAGCACCACGCGATTAACCACTCACCACAGCCCGCTCACACCCGCCGCCGGCCGTCTGACGGGGGAGGATTACAAAATACTGATTGTTTAATTATTTTTGTCCATTATGATCAAAATTTGTTTATTTACAAAGCATAGGATGAGTGTAGTCAGTGTTTATTCTCAAAGTCTCAGATGAATGTACTCAACCTTTATCTCGCCCCTGGTATTTTTGTCCCATCGACTTAACCATCAACTCTATTTCCATACCCCTACGAGTATTACAGTCCGTTCCCCATGGTCTATATCTTGTGTGTCATCCATTCTGTTAGTGTGTACAGGGGTGAGATAAATACAGAAAGCAACTCATTTTGGTCAAAGGAGTATTTCACCAACTCGTTTGAATACATACACAATATTGACTGGTTTCAGATACATACACAATATTACCATGATTTCGATCTGAGTGGCCGTATTCTCCGCGTAGTTGACGCGTAGTAATACTCCGAGTGATAGCGAGGAGTATTGCGTAGCATCAACTACAAGGAGAATACGGCCACACAGATCGAAATCATGGTAATGTTGTATTTATTACTCACTTATTTTTAGATTTTAGCAATAAATATGATCGTTAGAAAACTTTTCAACATAGTTAAGAAGTTATGTTTGGGACTACTTTCATCTCAATGGGACTACTTTCATCTCAAAAATCCGTATCCTCCTTGGAGGGTACGCAGCCACCCGCGGCTCCGGCCGGCCACACGGCGGGCAAACCCTGACTTACCCCTGACCTTTAGAATTAACAGTTGTAAGAAGATACCTATAAGAACAGAGGTTTATATATGTTTAATTAAGACGCCCCCATAGCCCCGGCCGTGGCCACCTCGGTGCCGGCGGCACCCGCCTCGGTATCGGTATCGGCCGCCTCGGTGGTCTCATGAAGAGCAATAAATTTGTTTACAGAAACCAGAAAAAAAAACCTCGAAACTAAACTGAAAACGCTGATATTACAGGACTATTGCACATAAATAATATATTTATCAAGTGGTTCCCATGTCCAGGTAAAAAATGAGGTGGTGCCATCAGTCTAGGCAAGTGGTGCCATCAGTCCAGGCACGGGTGCCATCAGTCCAGGTAAAACTGAAAAGAGGTGCCATCAGTCTTGGTGCCATCGGTCCATGGTGCCATCGGTCCAGTTACCGTAGGAGCGGGCAGTATATGCAGTTGATGCAGCCATGGGTATATAATGACACACAGGACAATACAAGAGGAGCTATAAAGCTATTCAAATTATATCACCACTTCGTTGCTATCTTTCAATAGATGCTATAGTTTGTACTTGAAGCCCTTTCCCATATTTCTTTGTATATTCACGGGTAATGGTAAATTGTCCCATAATCTAGTGACTTACAATATTTCTCTGATTTTTGTCTGATCTTTCTATAACATATGTTTTATGTTTTGAAGTAGCATAATGCCGTTTGCATCTGCTGGTTAATTATCTATGAAAAACTGCATTTACATTTATCTATTTTAGATAGAGATTCTCCTCATTCGTATATGAATAGTTGACGATAATGCAGAAATATATATTATAGGAAACCTATTGCATTGCGTTCAGGAGATAAAGGATACTTAAAGACACGAAAACAGACAAGAAAAGAAAATACTGATTAGTGCAAGAGTCCCAGGTTGAATAAAGTTCGTTCGTTTCTGGTGCTGGTCTGAACGATACGATAACTCCAACGATAAACGACATCCTGGACAATGTTTTCCATTCACTGTTGTATAAAAAAGAGAAAATATTCTACAAATGAAAGTATTTGTATATCGCACCTTTAGGTTACTCTCATGACCAATACATCTCATGCTTACAGCACACTATTTCATACAACACTATGTCCCAAAAATATACCTTTTTGTCGTTCGTAAATCATTCAACGGCCCCTAGTGTCTCTGAAAGTCCCACACACTGAAAAGAATTATATGAGAGAAAAAGATCATGATTGAAATCAGCTGCAAAAAGTTTTTTTAAAACCAACAGACTGAATGAGTCTTGAGAGAAGGTAACAGTTTACACCAACTCTGATCTTTACTGGACAATTGAAGATACAAACTGTATATGAGAGAAAAACTATAGTTACTTACAAGCAAGTCAGGATTACGAAATCAAATCTTCATTCAAGTTATTTAAAAATATTAGTGTAAATTCATTATCAATACATAGTTTCTCCCTGTGCATGGGTCAATCCTTTGCGGATTCACTTCATACTCGGCCAACCTTTTGAAGTTATCCTTCCTGTGAATTCATTATCTGCCTTAATTATCCGAAAACTATTTTTGGGGGATTATGATGGAAAACAGACATATTCGTGTGTGATGAAATGGAGCAGCGATGAATGCGTCAAACGTCTGTGATCGGCAATCCGTCCGGAGTGGCCATTTGTCACACTCCGGGAATTATTAATACCACTCCGGGGCAGGAATAATGGCCAGTCCGAACACAGAGTGATGAAACACCTATACAA
The DNA here is from genome assembly GCA_950022655.1 of Alentia gelatinosa. NCBI lineage: Eukaryota > Metazoa > Annelida > Polychaeta > Phyllodocida > Polynoidae > Alentia > Alentia gelatinosa. The sequence continues at coordinate 176,721,217 of OX465579.1, forward strand.
TCAACTTCAACACTTCTAGCAGATCAATTGGCGAGTAAATTGAAACCCGCTGCAATCAATCGAGGCGATGTTGAGGGAATGTCCTCCGGGCACTGATGGATAGCGAATAATGTTTCTGAATCGTCGCTCGTAGATTGTCCGGTAAAAAGCAGGCCATTCAATTAGTCACTCCGTCAAGAAACTTCACTGTGCTCAAATTAATTGATTCTGTCTCTTAGTGGGAAAAGTAGTTTAGCAACTTGGAAGCCGATAGAGAGAGAAAGCGTGACAAAGAGAAGTTGAATGCTAGTTTCATTCTGGGGAAATTCTGTGGGTAAATGTTGCTTTCCTGGATCACCGAAAAGCCCAATGCCCATCTACCGATTTCGGAACATTTATGTACCTTTGTTAGCGACGATTTGTCTCAACCAAGGCATCCTAACGGAGTCGGCCGTAGTCGGTAGATGTAGGACAGTTAAGCCCGATGCCCATCTACCGATTTCGGAACATTTATGTACTTTTGTCGGCGACAAACGGAGGATAATTTGTCTCAGCCGAGCCATCCTAATGGAGTCGGTAGATGTAGGACAGTTAGGCAAGGCTACCCAGCGATTACTGAACACTTGGATTCTTTGGTTTTTGCCCTCCCCCAGCGATTAGTGGACCATACACCGATTTTATCAGTGTGTGGGTCGAGCGAAGAGTTACGTAATTTGCCTGCGACAAAGTGACCAACTCCTATACGATTTAGGAACTAATCGTTCAACCCTAAATCGGTAGATGGGCATCCGGCTTTAGGCAAGGGTGAGCCACCGATTAGTAGACTGATTTGCATAGGACTAAAACCCACTAACCACTCTCCTCGATGTCCGCCGGTCGAGTGAAGGGATACATAATTTACCTGCGACAAGTTCACCGACTCCTATACGATTTGCAAGCTAATCGTTCGACCCTTAATCGGTAGATGGGCATTGGCCTTTAGGTGGAATGCAGAGTTGTGAAGGTATATACAGTGCCGGTAGTGCATGGTTGAATATCAAAATACATATCCATATATCAACAAGTGATACCTGTAGCTGCTTTATGTAATATGAGAGATTTCGTCGCCACAAAATAACTCACCCAAAATGTCATCGAGTTTGGGTACACTACCTTCATGGCCGTGGAGTATGGGGTCCCAATGTTAAGCCCATGGAGAAGTATGATAGAAATACTCAGTGAAGTAATTTTAAATACTTTCTAATTCTTGACACCTACAGCACTAAGAAAGGTTTCTCATGTAGTTGTATTGTTCTTCACTTGATATATAATAGAAATAACCCACAAAACGTCAGCTTCATATTACAGACACTGTTATCGATGTACTATACCTTCTACGTATCACATCTATAGATATTCATGATGCATTTTATCCCACCCCTAATAAAAAACTCCATAGGCTTAATATTGGGTCACTGTATTCGGTCTCGAATTCAGAAAAATGAAAAATATCGCTCTAGTGGGATACACTTGATAAATGACGTCATTTGTTAATGTAGAAGTAATTTAGATGGGCGGGGTAGGATAAATTCTAAACCAAACTCGAGTTAGTCGTGTTATTGTTCATCGCACTCCGGCAAGATCGTGTATTACTGCTCTCGGCTTCGCCTCGCGCAGTAATACGTGATTTTGCCATCGCGCAATAAACAACACGACTACCTCTTGTCTGGTTTCTCCATAGTACCTCACACACAACATCTCTCCTACTCGAAGCAGCTTGAGAATTTCCAAGATCCGATTGTACCCGCAGCTGGAAGTGTTTATCTTACAAATAAAACAGGGATACAGGAAAATAATGAAATAATAAAACGGAACAATAACCATGGACGAAGTAGATCATGATTGAAATCAGCTGCAAAAAGTTAAAGAAACTAAACAAAAACGGACTGAATGAGACTCGACTGGAGAGAAGGTAACAGTTTACACAAACTCTGATCTTTACTGGACAATGGAAAATACAAACGGTATTGAACCGTTTTGTCGTCGCGGGTAAAATGCACTCAATGAACAAAAGGTTGCACTGTGCTGTGTTTTTCTTACATACAGAGGACAAAGTGAAGTCAACAAGAGAGTAAAAAAACACTCAGGTAAAAACACGATGAAAACTCAGACAGTACACAGTGATAAAAACGGGCAGAACAGCAATGTACAAAGAGTAAAAACGTACATCAATATGGGATGATGGGATAACAGAACATGGGATGATGGGATAACAGAGGAGTTACAGGCAGTTGGCAGAGGACAGGAAGGTTCAAAGGCATATAATGCCCAATGCCCATCTACCGATTCCGGAACATTCATGTACCTTTGTCGGCGACAAACGGACGGTAATCTGTCTCACCAAAGGCATCCTAACGGAGTCGGCCGTAGTCGGTAGATGTAGGACAGCAAGGCAAGGGTGAGACACCGATTAGTAGACCGATTTGCTTAGGACTAATATCCACCACCCCATCTTCTCAATGTCTGCCGGTCGAGCGAAGAGTTACGTAATTTGCCTGCGACAAGTCGACCAACTCCTATAGGATTTGGGAACTAATCGCTCTACCCTGAATCGGTAGATGGGCATCAGGCTTTATACATTATCTCGCCCCTGGAATAAATTTCCTCAGGCTTATCATTAGGAACTCGTTTTCCATGCCCCTTCAAGTATTGCAGTCCGTTCTCCATGGTCTATATACTGTGTGTCATCCATTCCTTTAGTGTGTATAGAGGTGAGATAAATACAGAAAGCAACTCGTTTTGGTCAAAGTCATTCTGTAACTCATTTGAATGCTATGTGATATTCACTCGACTGTCACCTCGTTCATAACAAAAAAACATTAAGTTATGGCCAAACTTGTACCAGGGATGAGATGGAGAGCAGGTCTGGCACATTGTGGGAGATTAAGTCAGTGACTCGTACAAATCGTCATACCCGGGCCTATATCAAAGAACTGTATCCCGTGACGCACTGTAGAAGTTTAAGTCAGTGACTTGTACAAACCATCATACCCGGGCGTATAATAAAGAACTGTATCCCGTGAAACACTCTGAAGTTTAAATCAGTGACATGTACAAATCGTCATACCCAAGCTTATAATAAAGAACTATATCCCATGACACAATGTGGAAGGTTAACTCAGTGACATGTACAAATCGTCATACCCAGTCCTATATTAAAGAACTGTATCCGGGCCCTCATACCTACTCACGTGACAGCGCCATGGGCAGCGCCTCCATAATGGGGCCGCGGGAGAGGAATTGCAATTCGTGCGGCAAGCTATGGAAGCTGCCATCTAATCCGGCGCGACCACTCCAAGCTGTCTATCTCTCTCATATCTGTAAGGCCCCCCGCAACCCCGCCCCCCTCCCCCCACCCGGCGCGGGTCACGTGGGGTCAGCCTCCGACGACCGCCATTAATTAAAGCCGGAACCGGAAACATGAAACCGGAAATTGACCGTGTGCGCGCGCAGGCGACGACTTGCTATTCAGAAGCGTCGCTTCGGGGCAGCGCCCGCCACAAAGTCGCCGGCCCGGGGTCCGCAACCCCGCTTAGAAAAGGATTCCCAAATATTTCATTTCAAAATTGCGGTCGGTGGAAAGGAAGGTGGCATGGAGGGGAAGGTGTGCGGGTCGGACGTGAAATCCAATCAGGGGGGGTGGGGGTTGGACGGCGCGCGCGGCTTTGTCGGCGGTTTATTAGGTGTGCGCCGCGAGGGGGCGTGGCCGGCGTCCTGCCCCCGGAAGTGACGTATGAATGTGAGGATACAAACCCAATTGACCAATCAGAGGACGCGTAAGACAGCGCGGGGCAGGGCGGGTAATCTACGCTCTGATTCGCTGCGTCTCGCGATCTGTCCCCAATATCGACGCGCCCCTAACGTAATCTGCGCGCGCACAGTCCGGGCACCCACTTCCGGTCAGAGGGACGCAGCCCCGGACGGGACCCGGATGGACGCGGACGCCGAGCCGCTGGGTGCCGGCTGGAATAGAGGTGGAAGAAGGAACCAGCGATGTCGGGATGGAGATAAGGGGAGGAGTGACGTCAGAGCTAATGACACTGACGTCATCCATCAAGATACTGATAAACCATGACGTTATCTGTAGTAATAAGAATGATAACATCAATGATGATAACAATATTGACAACAATGGCTATGATATAGATGATAACAATGATAACGATAAATTATCTTATTAAGCTTACGGAACATAAGAGATGATGAATGAAGAGGAACCATAAGTTGTATAATGAATATATATATGGCAATTTAAAACGATTTCTTTTAATTTCTTTTCACCTATCCTGGCATCCATGTTTTAGGCTTCATATATATATATATATATATATATATATATATATATATATATATATATATATATTTTAATATTTATATTTGTATATACTATGTATATATTTTTATATATACATGTATGCATACATGTATACATAAAAATGAATAAAACGATGATAACTATGTTTATGACAGCGGTGATGATAATAACATAAAGATGAATAATGAAACATTAAATCATACAAAATAGATAATATAATCCTGATAATGATGAATATAAAAAAGTGGATGATAACATCAACAGTAGTATATTGATACCGATGATGATAATGATACTGACGATGAAGAAACCAATATAAGATTTATTCCACAATTTGGGATCCATTCAGAAAATAATTAAATTGAATAAAAATTAAGACGTTGGCATCGTTTCGGTAGGTTTTTATCGAACATAAAATCGCTGTAAAAACCAGCTCTTAGCAGCTGGCGCGTCGTGCCCGGCTCTTAGCAGCTGGCACCGCGTGTAATGTACCGCGACCTGTGAGTGCAGCGCCATCTAGCGGCTGGTCCTGGAAGTGAACCTTGTGAACACGACGATGAGGGTCAGATGGCGCTGTTTACTGTGCCGGGAGAGTGAGGCCGGCGGGGGGAGAGCGAGGTGTCCAAATGGTCGGTGTGTAAAGGGCAGGGGGCAGTGGCCAGTGGGCAGTGGGCAGAAAACAGCAGGCAGTGGGAGATTGGAGGATGGGGTAACAGGCAATAGGTTGTGGGAGGTTCTTTCCAGTTATAGACGTCCGGGCAAAGGTTAATCGGCAAAGCACCGTGGAAAGAATGTAAATTAGGTTGAGGTAATAGTTAAAAGACGAGTAAGTCGAAAACAAAGGAGAGACACGTATCAGGTACAGGGCACAGAGTGATTGCTAGTTTGTCGTCATCCGCGAAGAAAATGTGAGATGGATACTATACTGAGAGGAAACCTATGAAAATTTACGGTCAGAGTCTGAACCCCATCGAGTTTGAATTACATAGCGATCAAAACGAGATGGAATCAAGCTCTGACCGTAAACTTGAAAAAGTTTCTGAATTCATCTCACCCTTCAAATTGACTATTGGGGTTAAACTTTGTGACATAATCCCCCATTGAGTTTCATTTTCTAAATACTCAACGGGCATTAGATCAGAGTTTTCAATGTCTATGGAAGAAAAAGTTTACCAGGGGTGAGATAAAATGTAGTCTGAGGACAACAGCTGTGGGGTAATGAGGGGTAGTGAGGTGGTGGTGGTGAAGGCATACGCAGTAAGGCATCGATGGCAGAGGGTGTGTTAGCACTAAGGGGCGTGGGGAAGTGAGAGGTAGTAGGGTGTGGTGTAGGGAGGGGTAGTAAGGGGTGTAGTGAGGGGTAGTAGGGTGTGGTGTAGGGAGGGGTAGTAAGGGGTGTGTTGAGGGGTAGTAGGGTGTGGTGTAGGGAGGGGGAGTAAGGGGTGTAGTGAGGGGTAGTAGGGTGTGGTGTAGGGAAGGGTAGTAAGGGCTGTAGTGAGGGGTAGTAAGGTGTGGTGTAGGGAGGGGTAGTAAGGGGTGTAGTGAGGGGTAGTAGGGTGTGGTGTAGGGAGGGGTAGTAGGGTGTGATGTAGTGAGGGGTAGTAGGGTGTGGTGTAGGGAGGGGTAGTAAGGGGTGGTGTAGGGAGGGGTAGTAGGGTGTGGTGTAGGGAGGGGTAGTAGGGTGTGGTGTAGGGAGGGGTAGTAGGGTGTGGTGTAGGGAGGGGTAGTAGGGTGTGGGGTAGTGAAGGGTAGTAAGGGGTGTGGTGAGGGGTATTATCCCACCCCTGGTACAGGTTGTGCCATTGAGTTGAAATAAAATACGCCACGCTCACCTACGTTTAGTTACACTACTACGCCATGGTGGTGGCAGAGTACGTAGCAACGTAGCAACCAATGAACGTCGCGGGAAAAAAAATAGTTCCGACGTTATTGTTTGAACGATTCAATACATGATTATATTATTGCTTAAGGTCCGTGTTAGGGGTGAGATAAAAACAGAACCACTTTCGGAACGTATTTTGAACCACTACGCTCACTCGTTTGGATGCTCTGTATCGTCACTCGGCTACGCCTCGTGACGGTTACTACGCATCAAAACTCGTGGTGTTTCAAAAGACAGTTCTGCTTAAGTAGGGTGTAGTGTAGTGAGGGGTAGTAGGGTGTGGTGTAGTGAGGGGTAGTAAGGGGTGTAGTGAGGGGTAGTAGGGTGTGGTGTAGGGAGGGGTAGTAGTGTGTGGTGTAGGGAGGGGTAGTAGGGTGTGGGGTAGTGAAGGGTAGTAAGGGGTGTGGTGAGGGGTAGTAGGGTGTGAGGGGTGCATGGCAGTAAGGCTGCGGTGACAGAGGCTGTGTTAGCACTGAGGGGTGTGGACACAGGCCGACCTTCCACCACTGACCACTCCCCACCCTCCATTAGGCCGGAAACATCTCAACGGGCGAAGCCATTTACACGGGCCACCAGAATTAGCGCCAGCCGGCCCGCAGAAAAAAGACGTCGCCCGACCACTCCCTGCCAAGATTGAAATCCCAGACGGGTCAGAAATATCGCCATTGACCGGCTCTTAGGACCAGCTCCCGGCCAACGTACTGCGACCCACAGAGCAACTCACACTTTTTATACTACGACCAAGAGAGCAACTCAGATTCTTCATACTATAAACCCACTGAACGACTCAAATTCTTCGTACTATAACCTACAGAGCAAATCATATTCTTCATAATATAAACCCACTGAACGACTCAGATTCTTTATCCTATAACCCTCAAAGCAACTCAAATTCTTCATACTATAACTCACAGAGCAACTCAAATTCTTCATACTTCAAACCACAGAGCAGCTCACATCCCTCACACAGTAACCCACAGAGCAGCTCACATCCCTCACACAGTAACCCACAGAGCAGCTCACATCCCTCACACTGTAACCCACAGAGCAGTTCACATCCCTCATACAGTAACCCACAGAGCAGTTCACATCCCTCATACAGCAACCCACAGAGCAGCTCACATCCCTCATACAGCAACCCACAGAGCAGCTCACATCCCTCACACTGTTACCCACAGAGCAGCTCACATCCCTCACACTGTTACCCACAGAACAACTCACATCCCTCATATTGTAACCCACAGAGCAGCTCACATCCCTCATACAGTAACCCACAGAGCAGCTCACATCCCTCACACAGTAACCCACAGAGCAGCTCACATCCCTCATACAGCAACCCACAGAGCAGTTCACATCCATCATACAGTAACCCATAGAGCAGCTCAAATCCCTCATACAGCAACCCACAGAGCAGCTCAAACCCCTCATACAGCAACCCACAGAGCAGCTCACATCCCTCAGCCAGTAACCTACAGAGCAGCTCACATCCCTCATACAGTAACCCATAGAGCAGCTCACATCCCTCACACAGTAACCCACAGAGTACCTTCCCTCACACCAAATAATACTTACAGCTTATCTCATTCCACACACAACTCACACCCCACATCCCTTGAACCACACACTACACTCACCTCACATCCCTCATACCACACACTATGGAACCTGATACCCCACATCCCTCTTACCATCTATTTACCACTGACAACTCATAGATTGGATACAGACGATGCTATTCCTTGCTTAACTGTGCTCAGAGTCGATGTAGGGTTTCCCTGATGTATGACAAGGTGAAAAACCTTAGCTGTGGTTGAAGGATGTCAGACGTTCCATGAAGAGTAAATTCCGGTCTGCCTGTCACTTAACATCTCTCTACAAGAACAGGTCACATGAGCCTCATCAAATCCCTCCAAGTGAAAACAGTTCCACTGTAAAATGTTATATGATAAGAGCAATTAGAAACAGGATCTTTGAAACACCACAAAGTATACTAAAACTGGCGGTTGTCAGACATGACCAGTATAAGAGGGGACCCCCACCTATCACGATAGGCCACGACATGCTTCCCGATCGCTACGATTTGAAATGGGGAAATCGTGACTTATCGGGAGGTCCCCGATTGTTTCAAATCGTGGACATGGTTTGAAATCGTAGAGCGTAGAAACGTCTTGGGAGGACCAAAAACATAAACTATGGTCACGAGTGGCTCACGATTCAATCCGTGATTCACTGTAGATCTCATGCATTATTTTAATATTGATATATACTATAATTTTGGAAATATTGATTAAATCTTCTACAGCTACTTGAAATATAATATGACATTATATAAAAATATTATTTTCAGACACTTAGACTTCATCAAATAATATCATATTTACGGTAATTATACATTCATATGCACCCTACCTAATTCCAGAATTTCATAATTTTCCACCAATTATTCCATCCACAAGAGATATTTTCCTGTTAAATCACCTCCAATAGGCCACGACAGTCTACGAAATTTCCAACATGTTGGAAGTTATCTGGACCTCTACGAATGGCGTTTTCTATCTTAGCCTATCGTGGGTTATCGTAGAGTGAATCGCAGAAACCTGTTCCACCTACCACGATTTAACCTTTTATATCACGCTACAATCGGAATGGTGTCGGGAAGGCCGTCGTAAGGCCAATCGGGACCAGAATCGTGGTAGGTGGGGGCAGGCTTTTACTTGGCACCCAGCCAATCTACCATTTCTATAACTTCCTTAGTGGGTCAATAAGGTATTTCGGTCTCTGGTGATTGGTCATGGTCAGCTGGGCATGCCTCTAGGAAACTGAGACACTGGCTCTTTGCACCCTACAAATGTCACAGAGCTCGCAAACAGATGGTGAAGGGTTTGCAGCGAGTTCAGAGCTTATATAAGCTGTCCAATTTTTCAAAACTTTTTTTTTTAAATTTTATTTTTTTATTGACATCACAACATCTGATACAGTATCAGTTCTTCCTGTTGGGATATATAAATATAAACATACAACTTTTGGCAACGTATCCTGGCGTGAGCATCCCACGCTCAAAAATCAGCTGATACTCCAAGACATTTAGAGAATCATAATTTCTAAGAGGAATGTTAAAGTTTGATTTCGTTGTAACAATAACGTGCATTCTTACGTTTATTGTCCCTATACATAGTGACAGGGTGGCGAGGTAACCTATTCAGATGTCATCTTTATGAGGGCATACGTTTCACTGCCAGAAAACACTAAATAACCCGCTATGGTGGTAGAATTTCATTACAGCTCGCTCCCCCTAGACTTGTCCAAGTCTTTTATTATGGACATTCATGATTTAACAAAACTACGATAAAGTATGTTGCAGTGTGACTGGTCCAGGAATCAGAGACTTGTCCATTAGGAACGAAACCACCTGTAGGTTGCAACCCCAGCCGCTCCATGTAGCCCTACACCTCCTCCTACCCCTATCCAGAGGTCATCCTAAAAAAATCCCGGATATCAATCTCCAAGCAGATATCCTGACGAGTAACAAGGAATTCTGCATGGAGAGTGCTTGACGAGCGTGGCACTAACCTGGGCCAGAAGTCGGACACCATTACCGATTTGCTCCTGTCCCTGTATGGAGAAGGGGAGGGGTGGGGTAGGTGAAGGTATACAGGGACTGGGGCCAGTCTACCCTCTCCTAGACGTGCTCAAATCTTTGATTATGAACATTCATTAAATGATTAAACACAACTAGAAATAAAAGCTCATTATAGTACATGCATCCTTCTCTGACTGGCCCATGAATCAAGGACTTGTCCAGTAGAAACAGAACCTCCTGTATATGCCCCCCCCCCCCCTGTCGCTCCCTGTAACCCCACACCTCCTCCAACCCCTCCCCCTCCCCCTTCTCCAGTTCTCTGGCCACCTGTGTTGTCATCAATAAATTTAGCCTGCTCCTGACTGTGACCCGATTGAGATCAAAGTGAGAGGGTATCAATCTCCAAGCAGATATCCTGACCAGTAGCCAGGATATCTGTATGAAGAATGTTGGGAATACTTGAGCTAAACAGGGCCAGAAATCCAACACCATTACCGATTGTACCAGTCCCTGTATCCCAGCGAGGAGGGTAGCCATATGATACAGGGTCTGGAGCCAGTCTAACCCTCCCCCTAAAAAGTGCCCCCTCTAGGGAGATACCCCACCACAAGATGGCGCCACTGCGCGTCGTGACAGCCTCGCTCTGGGGGAGATAATGACCGTTCACGTCGGCGCCAAAATGTCGCTCAAGTGATCGCTCATATGACGACTGGCAGAAAATGCACAAAGCAGTCGCCCCTTGTCTCACTTCCAACCCCCCTCCAAAAAAAAAACACTGCAAGAAATTCCCCATCGGAGTTGAAGAATTCACCCATCGCGAGGAAATTGATCCATCTATGCTCCCTAGGCCTGGCGTCAAGACATCGCTAATCGAAATACAAGTTGTAAAATTGATTGGAAGTAACTTGACGAGCTGCTAAGTTCACAGCCTATCGAATGGCTCTTAGTGCTCGCCCGCTCCCACTTCGCCGAATACGATAAAAATACGGCCCCGGCGAGAAAAATACATCCCTGGCTGCTGCATTGGTTTTCAGCAGCGAGTGGTGGGGGAGATCGTATTGCAGCGTGCATGTACGGCGCCCCATACACTCTCCACCATGTGAAAGGCCTGCGCTGCGGTTAAAAAGGCCTTATTTCAGTTTAATGGCGCCCTAACCGCAGCCTGCACAGCCCGCACGGCAATAATAGGAGCCAATGAGGAGTAAATGTAACCATATTATTTCGGAGTTGATGTTTCGTGTTGGCCGACAAGAAAAAGGGAAGTCGGTGCCAGGCTCGGGTTTCAGGCAGCGATGAGCCGCTACCAGCCTCTCAGAGCAGCTCAGTGGGTGTAGTGTGTTTCTGAACAGATCCGAGCAGCTCCGAGCAGCTCTGAGCAGCTCCGACTAGCTCCGACTAGCTCCGAGCAGCACCGAGCAGGTCCGGGTAGTTACGAGCCGCTACCAGCCTCTCAGAGCAGCTCAGGGGGTGTAGTGTCTTTCTGAACAGGTCCGAGCAGCTCCGAGCAGCTCCGAACTGCTCTGAGCAGTTCCGAGCAGATCCGAGCAGTTTTAAGCAGGTCAGAGTAGTAACAAGCCGCTACCGGCCTCTCAGAGCAGCTCAGGGGGTGTAGTGTGTTTCTGAACAGATCCGAGCAGCTCCGAGCAGCTCTGAGGAGCTCTGTGAGGTACCGAGCAGATCCGAGCAGTTTTAAGCAGGTCCGAGTAGTTACGAGCCGCTACCAGTCTCTCGGAGTAGCTCAGGGGGTGTAGTGTGTTTCCGAGATCCGAGCATTTCTGAGCAGCTCCGAGTAGTTATGAGCAGGTCTGAGCAGCTCTGAACAGCTGTGAGCAGCTGTGAGCAGCTCTAAACAGAGCCGAGTAGTTCCGAACAGCTCTGAATGTATCCTAACAGCTCTTAGCAGCTACCAGCCTCTCAGAACAGCTCAGGGGGTTTGGTGTGTTCCCGAACAGCTCCGAACAGCTCTCAGCAGTTCTAAGAAGCTCCGAGCAGCTCCGCGTAGCTCCGAGCAGCTCCGAGCAGCTCTAAGCAGCTCCGAGCAGCTCCGAGCAGCTCTAAGCAGCTCCGAGCAGCTCCGAGATGTTCCGAGATGTTCCGAGCAGCTCTAAGCAGCTCCGAGTGTGTCCGAGCAGCACCGAGCACCTTCGACCAGTTCCGAGCAGCTCTGATCCGATCCGAATAGTTCTGAACAGGTTCGAGTAGTTCTGAATAGGTTCCTGGAGACCTGAACAGCTCCGAACAGATTCGAACAGCTCCAAGCAGGTCCGAACTGCTCTGAATAGGCCAAAACAGCTCTGAACAGATCAGAACATCTCAAGTGCGAGTTTTACCCGATGTGAGATGCTTGGTTCCGTTTTGAATATCTTTGAGCGGCTCGGAGCAGTTCCAAGCCCTGGTGATGATGTCTCAGCTCCGAGCAGCTCCGAGCAGCCCCGAAATGACTTTCAGCACAGCCTCAAGTAACTTTAATCCAAACAGTTCTATGTATATCTGAACAGCTCCAAGCAACTTCAAGCCGCTCAGAAAGGCTGTCACAACAGCATCGGCAAGCAGCTTTGACTATATACACAATATTACCATGATTTCGATCTGAGTGGCCGTATTCTTCGCGTAGTTGACGCGCAGTAATACTCCGAGCGTAGCGTCAACTACAAGGGGAATACGGCCATACAGATCGAAATTATGGTAATGTTGTATTTATTACTCACTTATTTTTAGATTTAAGCAATAAATATGATCATTAGAAACCTTTTCAACGTCACTAAAAAGTTATGTTTGGGACTACTTTCATCTCAAAAATCCGTATCCTCCTAGGAGGGTACGGAGCTCCGTATCCTCCTCAGTAGCGATCTGTAATCTCCATAGGCTTTAGCATGGAGACTCCGTATCAGGTGGGTAATAAATCCCAAGCAGATCTGACTCTCTCCTGTCAGCTCCAAATGTGTCCAAGTGGGATCGAGGCTCTCTGAACAGCTCTGACTCTGGCAGCAGTTCTGGCTTTTCCCAAACAGCATTAAATGTATCCTAACAGCTCTTAGTAGCTTCAAGTCTTTTTAATCCAATCAGGTCTAAGTGTTCTTTCAAAACAGTTTGGAGCATCTCTGATAAAGCTTTCACGACAGATTATAAGCTCAGAGCAGCTCCGGCTCTTTCCAAACAGCTCTGAATGTATCCTAACAGCTCTTTGCGAATTATAATCTTTTAGATCTTCACAGCTCTAGGTCTATCTTAATGGTTCTTAATGGCTCCAAACAGCTGTTAAAGCCTGCCCCCACCTACCACGATTCTGGTCCGGATTGGCCTTACGACGGCCTTCCCGACACTATTCTGATTGTAGCGTGAGGTCTGGCAAAATCGTGGTAGGTGGAACAGGTTTCTGCGATTCCGTTTACGACAGCTCACGATAGGCTGCGATGAAAACGCCAATCGTAGAGGTCCCGATAATTTCCAACATGTTGGAAATTTTGTAGCCTGTCTTTGAGTATCGTAGCCTATTGGGAAGATATCGTGGTGAGCGTGTATGATTCACCGATTGGATCACGACAGAGGTCTACGATTCGGGGACCTCCCGATAGGTCACGATTTCACCATTTCAAATCGTAGCGATCGGGAAACATGTCGTGGCCTATCGTGGTAGGTGGGGGTCCCCTCTTAGTCTATCCTAGCAACTCTGGGCCCCATCAGGCTCCTCCAAGAAGGGTTTCAGAACAGCTGTAAAGAGTTGATAGCAGTTCTTTCCAAACAGCCCTAAATGTATTCGAACAGCTCTAACTGGAATCTAGTATTTTTAATGCAAACAGTTGAAAGAATATCCTAACAGGTCTGCGAAACTCCGACCAGCTCCAAAGGCTTTCACAACAGCTGTAAAGCTGAGTTGATAGCAGCTCTGGCTCTTTCCAAACAGCTCTAAATGTATCCTAACAGCTCTTAGAGAATTCTAGTTTTTTAGATCCAAACAACTCTGGGTGTCTCGTAATGGCTCTTAGTCATTTTAATCCAAATAATTCTATGTGTATTCAAACACCTCTGGGAAACTCCAAGCAACTCCTAGAATGCTTCCAGATTAGCTGCAAAGAATGCTAGTCAACTCGTGCCTTAGTCAACTCGTACCTTCGGGTTTTTCGTCCTTTTTCTGGTCAACTCGTCCTTTTTCATTAAACATGGAGTAATCCTGGATGTATATACATCAAAAATGTTGGGAAACATGCGCTGAACACAAATAAAGCTTTTATTCATGCATGCTACTAAGTATTAGCGCGTACCGTTAGCTAGAAGTTGCCGCGAAAGTATGCGACATACTGTGATAAAATACTATGTGACTCAGGTACAAATGTATTTTCATGACTGAAATTTATGAAATGAAATTGTAATGTACTCATATGTTTTTGAAATGAAAATGGAATGTGTATACTACTATACACTCATACTAATATCAAATTCAGGTAAATAATTGCTATTTTTTTCCTTCTTTTTTTTGAACATTTCTTTATTGTATCTGATATTATTGGTTACAAAATTATTTTTTTTCAATGATGTTATCTAACATCATATAGTTGTTTTCTATTATATAATTCAATTATATATAGGTGTAAGACAATTGGAAAACAAAAAGGACGAGTTGACTAGGGAAAGGGACGAGTTGACCAAAAAAGCACGAGTTGACTAAGGGACGAGTTGACTAAGGGCAGGTTGACCAGTCACCGCTGCAAAGTGTTGATAGTAGCTCTCTCCAAACAGCTCTAAATGTGTCCTAACAGCTCTTAGCGAATTCTAGCCGTTTAGATCTAAACAGCTAAAAGTCTCTATTAATGGGTCGTAAGCCAATAAGCAACCTCAAGCAATTTTGATCCAAACAGCTGTAAGTGCATCCCAACAGTTCTGAGCAACTCAAACCAAGAAGGCTTTCAGAACAGCTGCGAAGAGTTCATAGCAGCTCTTTCCAAACAGCTCTAAATGTATCCCAACAGCTCTGAGCAGCTTCGAGTAATTTAATCCAAATAATTCTATGTGTATCCTAACAGCTCTGTGCAACTCCAAGCTGCCCCAGGAAGGCTTTCAGAACAGCTGCGAACAGTTGATAGGAGCTCTTTCCAAACAGCTATAAATGTATCCTACCAGCTCCTACTGGATTCTATCCTTTTTAACCCAAACATGTCTGCGGCTTTCCGAACAGCTCCGAGCAGCTCCGAGTAGCTCCGAGCAGCTGTGCGAGAGGCTCTCTCCAGCCTATTGATCCGTCCTAATGGAATGAAACGTGATTTTAGAGATTCATAGAAGTGACTATGAAGGGGTTTACGCTATCTGAGACTGATTTCATTCTTGGCTCACCTCCGCAACCTTCACAATCAATCATGCGAATTTGGATTAATGCACTCGGAGTCCGACTCCTGTGAGCAGCTCGCTGTATGGGAATAGTGGGTGTTTTTTTTATGCTCAGCTGTACGCGGGGTGTAGGAAGCAGCATCCGCGCGGTGTCGTGTGTGTAAAGGAAGGGGTGAAGGTGGAGAATAAGCCCATCTCTACCCTAACGCTACCCCGCCTTGTTTGCCTAATCCTGCCCCGGCCAGGCCCGTAGCACGACCCCGGGGTCACGCCCTGCCCGGCCGCACCCCCGGCCATCTCCGGCCGCACCCCCGCCGCACCCCGCCATCCACCGTCGGCCCCCGACACCCCCCGCCAACCCCCCGCAACCCTCGCCGCATTCCGCCGCCCCCCGCAATCCCCCGCCGCCCACCGCTACCCCTGGCCGCACCCCGCCACCCCCGGCCGCACTCCTCCTACCCCGCCACATCCCGGACACCCCCCGTCACTCCCGCCGAATCCCGCCACCCCCCGCCGCCCCCCGACGCACCCCCCGACCGCTCCCCCCGCCAACCCTCCGCCATCCCCCGCCAACCCCGCCAAAACCCCTTCAGGGGGCTTGTCCCGTCCCGACCCCGACACTGATGGTCTTCTCCATGTCTGTATCTGGACACACCCTGACATGGGGTGCGGGGAGAGGTAAGGGGGTGCAGGAGTACAGGGTGGAGGGCTGTATGTATAAAGGGGTGAAGGGTGGGAGCCTTTATTTATTAAGGGGCAGGAAGAGGGTAAAAGGAGGGAGGCTGTAAAGGGGCAGGTTGTGGGTTAAAGGGTGGGAGGCTGCATTAACCCTTTAAGGGCGGATGATGCCTTAAGGCATCACCCGGCCGGGGGCGGATGATGGTTAAGGCATCATTTGCTGGATATTTATTCAATTGTTTTTGAAAATGAAATATTTTAACAATAAACTTGAATTTTTCACAGAATGTAGGTGTAACCTCATATTTTCGAATTCTAAATAATAGAAAATAAAAGTATTAAAGATAATAGATTATATCACGTGGTAAACCTTCGAATTTCGAATTCAGAGGACAATCCCCCCGTCCCCTAGAACTGTACAAAGCCACTAGTAGCCGTCCCCGAGTGTGTAGTTCTACCATAGGCAGCCATCCTTAAAGTGTTAATAAAGGGGGAGGTAGAGGGTAAAGGGTGGAGGGCTGTGTGTATAAAGGGGCAGGTAATGGGTAAAGGGTGGGAGGCTGTATTTATAAAGGGGAAGGTAGGGGGTGAAGGGAGGGAGGCTGTATTTATAAAGGGGCAGGAAAAGGCTGAGGGGTGGGAGGCTGTATTTATAAAGGGGTAGGTAAAGGGTGAAGGGTGGGAGGCTGTATTAAAGAAGGGGCAAGTAATGGGTAAAGGGTGGGAGGTAAGTGTGGGAGTTTAGGGATAAGTTGGGGTGGTTCAGGGGCTGGTAGGTGCTTGACGGTGTTCGGCGGGGAACATGGTCAGATGCCAATCACCCTTAACGAATCCTACTTTGCTCTCCGAACACTGACATACAACATCCTGCTACTCCAACCCTCTGAAAAAAGACAACCCCACCCCTACACACATACCCACCTCCTACCACCCCACCTCCTACCACCCCACCTCCTACCACCTCCTCCACCTATTACCTCTCCACCCCTACTACTACCCCACCCCTCCTATACCAACACCCCCTCAACACACTGACACACAACATCCTGCTACTCCAACCCTCTGAAAAAAGACAACCCCACCCCTACACACATACCCACCTCCTACCACCCCACCTCCTACCACCCCACCTCCTACCACCTCCTCCACCTATTACCTCTCCACCCCTACTACTACCCCACCCCTCCTATACCAACACCCCCTCAACACACTGACACACAACATCCTGCTACTCCAACCCTCTGAAAAAAGACAACCCCACCCCTACACACATACCCACCTCCTACCACCCCACCTCCTACCACCCCACCTCCTACCACCTCCTCCACCTATTACCTCTCCACCCCTACTACTACCCCACCCCTCCTATACCAACACCCCCTCAACACACTGACACACAACATCCTGCTACTCCAACCCTCTGAAAAAAGACAACCCAACCCCTACACACACATACCCACCTCCTACCACTCCAACCCTCCACTACCAACACCCCCTCCACACACACCACACCTCCTACCACCCCACCTCCTACCACCCCACCCCTCCTCTACCAACACCCCCTCCACATACACCATATCCTACTACCCCACCTCCTACCACACCACCCCACCTCCTACCACCCCACCTCCTACCACCCCACCTCCTACCACCCCACCTCCTACCACCCAACCTCCTACCACATCACCTCCTACCACCCAACCTCCTATACCGAGCCCTCCTCCACTCCTCCGTTAGCAGCGGAGTCCATGAGTGAGTATAGATCAGACCATCTGACCGCAGCAGATAAAAGACATCATTATAACAGCATCAATACCCCTCCGCGCCCTGCCGGCCCCTCGCCCCTACACACCCCGCCCCTCGCCCCTACACACCCCGCCCCTCCCCCGTCCTCTCCCCGGCCTCCCCCCGCCCTCCAGGCCGGTCTGTCTTCATCAAGGGTTCGCTGAACTCTGTGTTCCTTTCTGAGGGGGTTATTATAGATAAGGCGCGACGATGAGGGAATTATAGCTTTCATACACGTGCTTTATAATCAAACGTACTTTTCGAAAAAGATGTATAAAAAAAATAAAGTATGAACCTACTGTTTATGTACATAATGAATAAATCTAAATGATATGAATATATATAAATACATATAACAAATTATATATATATATATGCATATATTTATTTATATATGGGAAATATTGCAGTCAAGCTACAAGGATTTAGTTTAGATTTCATCAATATCAGAGAGCCTAGGACTGAGGGTAAATCTATGAGTTGAAGAAAGCTACACATGTACACACACTCTGAACAGAAACAGGCGCCGACATATAATAGCAGCAATTACAGCCGTGGTTACTAGCCTCAGCCTCACGTTGACAAGACCGCCCTGCCAACATATACCACAGCCCAGATACCACGGCGGGCGGCGGGCGGCGGGCGGCGGGCGGCGGGCGGCGGGCGGCGGGCGGCGGGCGGCGGGCGGCGGGCGGCGGGCGGCGGGCGGCGGGCGGCGGGCGGCGGGCGGCGGGCGGCGGGCGGCGGGCGGCCGTAATTGGGCGTAATAGGAAACAGGCGGGTTTTGTGATTGGGGTACCATTCTCGGCGGTACTCTAGACGCGCGCCGCTTGTGGCTCTTAATCAGCGCTGACGCTTATGTATGACAGGCAATAGAGCGGGCTCGGCGCGGGGACGGCTCGACAACTGTTTCCCGCCAAGGAGCAGGCACCGGCCGGTGAGCGGGGCGGGGTACGTAGAGAGGGGGGCGGGGTACGTAGAGAGGGGGCAGGGGTACGTAGAGAGGGGGGCGGGGGTACGTAGAGAGGGGGGCGGGGGTACGTAGAGAGGGGGCGGGGTACGTAGAGAGGAGGGCCGGGTACGTAGAGAGGGGGGCGGGGGACGTAGAGAGGAGGGCCGGGTACGTAGAGAGGGGGGCGGGGGACGTAGAGAGGGGGGCGGGGGTACGTAGAGAGGGGGGCGGGGGTACGTAGAGAGGGGGCGGGGTACGTAGAGAGGAGGGCCGGGTACGTAGAGAGGGGGGCGGGGGACGTAGAGAGGAGGGCAGGGTACGTAGAGAGGGGGGCGGGGTACGTAGAGAGGGGGGTGGGGTACGTAGAGAGGGGGCGGGGGTACGTAGAGAGGGGGGCGGGGTATGTAGAAAGCGGGGTGGGGTACGTAGAGAGGGGGGCGGGGGACGTAGAGAGGGGGGCGGGGTATGTAGAGAGGGAGGCTGGGGACGTAGAGAGGGGGGGCAGGGTATGTAGAGAGGGGGGTGGGGTACGTAGAGAGATGGGCGGGGTACGTAAAGAGGGGGGCGGGGTACGTAGAGAGGGGGCGGGGGACGTGGAAAGGGGGCGGGAGACGTAGAGAGGGGGGCGGGGGACGTGGAAAGGGGGCGGGGGACGTAGAGAGGGGGCGGGGGACGTAGAGAGGGGGGCGGGGTATGTAGAGAGGGGGGCGGGGGACGTAGAGAGGGGGGCGGGGTATGTAGAGAGGGGGGCTGGGGACGTAGAGATGGAGGCGGGGTATGTAGAGAGGGGAGCGGGGTATGTAGAGAGGGGGCAGGGTATGTAGAGAGGGGGCAGGGGTACGTAGAGGGGGGGCGGGGGACGTAGAGAGGGGGCGGGGGTACGTAGAGAGCGGGGCGGGGTATGTAGAGAGGGGAGCGGGGTATGTAGAGAGGGGGGCGGGGGACATGGTGAGTGGGGTGGGGGACGTAGAGAGGGGGGCGGGGTACGTAAAGAGGGGGGTGGGGGACGTAGAGAGGGGGGCGGGGGTACATAGAGAGGGGGGCGGGGGACGTAGAGAGGGCGGGTACATAGAGAGGGAGGCGGGGGATGTAGAGAGGGGAGCGGGGTATGTAGAGAGGGGGGCGGGGGACGTAGAGAGGGAGGCGGGGGATGTAGAGAGGGGGGCGGGGGTACGTAGAGAGGGGGGCGGGGGTACGTAGAGAGGGGGGTGGGGTACGTAGAGAGGGGGGTGGGGTACGTAGAGAGGGGGGCGGGGGTACATAGAGAGGGGGGCGGGGGTACGTAGAGAGGGGGCGGGGTACGTAGAGAGGGGGGCGGGGTACGTAGAGAGGGGGGTGGGGTACGTAGAGAGGGGGGCGGGGGTACGTAGAGGGGGGGCGGGGGACGTAGAGAGGGGGCAGGGGTACGTAGAGAGGGGGCGGGGTACGTAGAGAGGGGGCGGGGTACGTAGAGAGGGGGCGGGGTACGTAGAGAGGGGGCGGGGGATGTAGAGAGGGGGCAGGGGTACGTAGAGAGGGGGGCAGGGGTACGTAGAGAGGGGGGCGGGGGACGTAGAGAGGGGGGCGGGGGACATGGTGAGTGGGGTGGGGGACGTAGAGAGGGGGGCGGGGGTACGCAGAGAGGGTTAAGAATATCGGGGCTCGTTCTCTGACTTGATTAACGTGTCAAACTGCCAACCGGAAGCTGGTCTGTGTCACCACAACGCGGTGACGTCACAACGAGACGTGATGTCACCGTGACGTAGTGAATCCCTGCTCTGTCAGAGCGTCCGTTTTTTATGACGCTGAGTGACGTCAGGAATGACGTCTTCTCGAACAGCTCACTTTATATTCCATTTAACATAACATAACATTCATGCCCGATGAAAATGTACATTAAACTTGATAAGGTCCTTCTTATGTTTTTATTATATACCTGTGCCAATATGTTACACAAATACCAACCTCTGCTAGGGTTTTGGGATTGAATATATACCAGCAGAGTATGGTGGTATAAAATGATGTACCACCCTATTTTGAAAACACATTCTGATTTTAAATTTTTTTTCTTTAAAGTTTTATTAGAGGAAAAAGGAGTTCACAATATACAGTGTCGTGATCTTCCACTCGAATCCGTCATTGGCTGAGATATGTGACCTCTGTGTGGACATACCCAGCACATACTGATATGTTTTACAATCCACCTAATACAAAGTGTCCATTACATGCTCCTCGGAGTTGACCCTACGTAATATCCTCACATGCGCTTGGATATTACTACGCATCTACTCCTCGGAGTATATATTGCCGCTTGTATTTGAAACCAGTCATTATCCTACCCCTAATAAAAAACGCCATAGGCTTTACATGGGATTTGTTTATGTTACGGGTAGTGACATAAAGTGTTGTTTATGCCACTACTTTCTGATGCTGAAAAAAAATGGAAACGGGGTAGGATAAAATCTAGACGCCACTCGTTTGAGTTTGAGCTTATTTATGCCACTCATTTTGTTGGCTCCATAATTTCACGAGTCGAAGACATTATGAAATTATGGAGCCAACAAAATGAGTGGCGGAAATAAACTCAGACTCAAACTCGTGACGTCTCTTGATAATACTGTCTATTTATTTTACATGTGTATCGCAACTAACCATGTAGTTAGGATTATGTATTTCACAAGTGTATCGGAAATAATAATGTATTTAGGATTGTATATCTACATGTTTTTCATATCTGTATCGTAACTAATCACGTTTCTCTATTTCCCTTTTTCAGGTGAGTCTATTATTCATGGCATTTACCATCACACGTTAGGAAACCAGGTATTCGTTTCACTTTTGATAAGTGCTATGTCCGAGATAAGGCCCGCTTCGATTTGGCCGCCGAAAAAGGTGTAGATTTTTCAAGTTCTCGTAAAAACACATTTCCATTTTACCTCAGCAGCGCTAAAGCGATAAATCCTCCAAAGGCGAAGTTGCAAAATGACAATTCTAAGGTATACAATACCACACAAACAGTCATACTGTATCTGTACGTGATAAATACTTGATAAAATGAACGACCAGATAAACCTCTCCCTTCAGCCTCGGTTTATCTTCTCGTCAATTTCACCAGGTATTTATCACGTGCAGCCACAGTAACCCTGTTTCCGTATAATACAACCTGACATCCCTACCCGTGCCCACCCTCTCACCTCACCGCTATAGTAATATCGCCCTCGTAAGCGGCCCCCGTTGCTTGCGTAGCCTGGAAACGGGAGAATCGGGCGAGGTAAGTGGTTCATAACTCTAAATGAACTGGAAATTGAGGCCGGTTTTAGCGGCGTTTTGCGGCCAGGCTGACAGATATTGGGAGTCGTTGTACATGGCCGTGCGCGCTTCGCGGAGCAGTAATCGCTCGTTGTCGTCTCGCTCGCTGTCAGCGATAATAGAAGGCGGAGTGAAGGCTTGCGTTGTGTTTCCTCAATACCGAGATGTATTATCCACCGAATACAAAGAATTATCCACCAAATACAAAGAATTATCCACCAAATACAAAGTATTATCCACCAAATATAAAGAATTATCCACCAAATAGAAAGTATTATCCACCAAATACAAAGAATTATCCACCAAATACAAAGAAGTATCCACCGAATACGAAGTATTATCTACCAAATACAAAGAATTATCCACCAAATACAAAGTATTATACGGAAACTGGCTTACTATCTTCGTACGTCAAAAATACGCGGTGAAATTATTGATCACATACATCCCGATGCCGTAGGCAGAGGGATGTATGTGATCAATAATTTTACCAAATATTTTGACGTACGAAGATAGTCAGCCCGTTTTCGTATTATTATATACCTAAAAATGGCGATATTTTATCTAGTCACGTGATCACATACCCCGTACGGCACACTGTGCCGTACGGATATAAATACGACATGGGTAGGAGAGGGCAGTATGTGTAGATTGTTTTTGCACAGGTATATAATAATATCCACCAAATACAAAGTATTATCCACCAAATACAAAGTATTATCCACCAAATACAAAGTATTATCAACCAAATACAAAGTATTATCCACCAAATACAAAGAATTATCCACCAAATACAAAGTGTTATCCACATAAAACAAAGTGTTCAACTATGGGAACTCTGTATGGATATATCCAGTGTATACAGATTTTATTATCCACCTAATACAAAGTGTCCGTAATAAACCTATGGGAACTCTGTATGGACATATCCGGTGTATACCGATATGTTTTAGTATCCACCTGATTCAAAGTGTTCACCTATATGAACTCTGTATGGACATACCCGGTGCATACGGATATGTTTTATTATCCACCTAAGTGTCCGTAGTAAACCTATACGGACTCTGTATGGACATACCGGATGCATGCAGATATATACCTCATATGCCGCGTACATACTGTAAGGCCATGATTACGACACGTAGGGCATACGGCCACAAGTATTTAATAATAGAGGTAACCTATGTCCAGGTGAAAGAAAGTTAAAGTTACGAAGTAAGGGTCTGAATAATTATTCCCCGAGGGCTTGGCCAAGGAAAGTAATTATGTATGTATATGAAGAGTGTTCAGCCATAAGTATATAAGAATAACGCTTACCTGTGTTTTGAAAAGCCAACTTGACAGGCAAGGACCAGTTCTAAACATATTTGTATAAAAACAATTAGACACTAATCAATGCTTTGAGAAGCCAACTTGTAAGACATGGACTGAAACTGGACGTTTGTGAATAAAAGGTGTGTGGTCTCGTCTAGACCTCTCCTGAGCTGTCTGGTGGCTTTTTTTACCTGGTGGTGATTGCCTCTCCAAGTATCGGTGTCTGTGACGACGAAATGTGTCGAACACTTGACGAATGCTTGGCTTCTTGAAGAGGAGACACGAAGCCATGAGTCCAGATGGGATGCCTGCCCATGATGTGTTTTAATATCCTCTCCTGACAGGGGCCTCTCATAGTCTCTGTGGTGTAAAGAATACTTATTATTCACCAGGTAAAGTTAACCGCGTATTTATCTCACCCCTGGAATAAATGTCCATAGGCTTAACATTGGGATCTCGTTCTCCGTGCCGCTACAAGTATTGCAGTCCGTTCTCCATGGTCTATATCCTGTGCGTACTTTGCCGGGACCATTCTTCTAGTGTGTACAGGGGTGAGATAAATACAGAAAGCAACTCGTTTTGGTAAAAAAAGTAATTCTCTAACTCGTTTGAATGTTATGTGATATTCACTCGGCTGTTGCCTCGTTCATATCACCCCACATCAAACTCGTGGAGAATGATGGCTTTGACCTAAACTTGTTGGTTTCTTCTTTAAAGTTCAACCATTGTCCAGGATTTGAACCTCTACCCTCCTCCGCCTACCATACAACTATCCGCAGAGGCTGAATACTAAACCGATGTGATACAACTAACTGTACTTTGGCTGGTAACTTGCGCTGCAACTACTGAGCAGGAACCTTTTTAAAAAAAACCACTTTATTGGTTCATTGATGATGTGACATTGTAGATGAGGGTTAGGCCCGGCGTCCACCTACTGCGATATGCCTCCGATATGGTCTATGAGGCACCTCCCAATACTATCAAGAGACGTCACGAGCTTGAGTCTGAGTTTATTTATGCCACACATTTTGTTGGCTCCATAATTTCACGAGTCGAAAACGAGTGACATTACGGAGCCAACAATATGAGTGGCATAGATAAGCTCAAACTCAAACGAGTGACATCTAGATTTTATCCTACCCCGTTATCATATTTTTTCAGTATCAGAAAGTAGTGGCATAAACAACACTTTATGTCACTACCCGTGACATAAACAAATCCCATGTTAAGCCTATGGCGTTTTTTATTAGGGGTAGGATAAAAAGTCAAAATCGCGTAGGAAGGTCACCTAATATCGGGGCAGTTGACCACGTTTTTGCGATAAGACACCGATAAAAATCCCATACAACTCATGGTGGATTGGCATGTCTAGACATATGTCTACGATTTTGCACCTTCCCGATATGGCACCGATTTTGACATTTTGTATCGGTGCCATATCGGGAGGTCTACGATTCTATCGTAGTAGGTGGACGCCGGGCCTTGCATATACTTGTGGATCTAACAAAGGGCAGCCATCAGCATATAGCTGGTTTTCGTTGGCTGCATAATGAACCAGTCGTTTTAACTGTATAGCATGTGTACCTATTACATTATACCTTCATATGCATATACTACACTAAAATAGTCCCGTAAAATATATGGGATACTACTGTAGACATGGACGGTATATATCCCTAATCTTATCTACAGTTTTATACCGTATATCTAGTATTGGAAAACCGTATTGTACCGTAAATGTTTTCAGTAATGTAAACAATCCAATCTACAGTCAGTCTACAGTATTAAACGGTAAATAGGGATACATTAGATACATTTAGAATAATTCTAGCATCAGCGAAAAATCTAAGTAGTAATGTAAATCCAGAAGTTAACTCCACGAAAATATGTGATGGATATTCATTTATTTTCTGTTAACTTGAATTGAATTCTGGATTATCTCACCCTTCACACTGACGAATGGTCTAGCCTTTGTGACATAATACCCCATTGAGTATTTTTAATAGCGTGCTCGCACGCGCTATATACGTTGCTTATAAAAGAATATAGTGGTCAGCGTGCTGAGAAAAACCTATCCCTTACCTATCTGCATGCTATTCACTGTGTTATTGGATAAGGGGCAGGGTGCCAGTGTTTCAGGGTCCTAGAGTCATGCCCAACTGACCATGATCAATCACTCAAGACCGAAATACCTTATTGACCTACTGGTGTTTGATTTGTTTGGATCCTATAGATAGACTCAGGCTGTTAGAGAAATGGCAAGTTGACTGGGTGCAAGTGGGTAACAGAAAATGATCCATACACTGAATGTAACCCACAACGTTTTAGTTGTATTTCATCTGAAATTACACGTTCATTCATCAATGATGAACATTCTATTTGCTCCTAGTTCTTAAATACTCCATGGGCATGGCATACAATTTCCCAATATTAAATCTATAGGTAAAATAATACCAGTGGTGAGGTAAAGGGAGGAAACTGAACCCGTTGAGATGTCTGTGGGTGAAGGGGAGCCGTACTTACCGCCGTGGTACGGCTGGCGGGGTCGGTACGGCCACGCCCCCGGCCGTTACGGCAGAGGACACGGACAGGTCAGGTCTGCGGAATGAGAATAGCATCAGGGAGAGATTGGGGCGGCGCGGACCGGGAGATGTACGAGGGGCGGGTCGGGGGCGTGGCGGGAGGGTGAGGACATGGAGGAGTGATGGATGGGTCGTCAACGGAGAAGCCCTTCTACTGTCAGCTCACAGAGCAGGACACCCGGAGTAAGCCCTCCGTACTGTCAGCTCTCAGAGCAGGACACCCGGAGTAACCTCCTCCGTCCTGTCAGCACCCGGAGTAGGACACCTGGAGTAAGCCCCTCCACCCGCCCGGCTCACAGAGTGCAGGACACCCAGTGTAACCTCCTCTGTCCTGTCAGCTCCCAGAGTGCAGGACACCCGGAGTAAGCCCTACGTCTGCCAGGCTCACAGAGTGCAGGACACCCAGAGTAAGCCCTCTCCACCCGCCCAGCTCTGCGAGCAGGACACCCGGAGTAACCCCGGCCGACTGCCCAGCTCACAGAGTGCAGTACACCCAGAGTCATGGGGGTCGTTCCCGGAGTCATACCTGCCCCGGAGGGGCCCCCTCCGTCCACTTCACTCGCAGAGCAGGACACCCAGAATCATATTGAGGGTCAACCTCATGGTAACCCCTCCATCCGCCCAGCTCCCAGATCAGGACACCCAGAGCTACACCCCTCCACACCCTTTCACCTCACACCTTCACCGCTCCAAACCCCTCCACACCTCTCCTGTTCCCCGTGCCCCGTGCCCCGTGCCCCGTGCCCCGTGCCCCGTGCCCCGTGCCCCGTGCCCCGTGCCCCGTGCCACGTCCCCCCAGCCCCGTCCCCCGTCCCCCGTCCCCCGTCCCCCGTGCCCCGTGCCCCGTCCCCCGTGCCCCGTCCCCCGTCCCCCGTCCCCCGTCCCCCGTCCCCCGTGCCCCGTGCCCCGTGCCCCGTGCCCCGTCCCCCGTGCCCCGTGCCCCGTCCCCCGTCCCCCGTCCTCCGTCCCCCGTCCCCCGTGCCCCGTGCCCCGTCCCCCGTCCCCCGTCCTCCGTCCCCTGTCCCCCGTCCCCCGTGCCCCTTGCCCCGTGCCCCGTCCCCCGTCCTCCGTCCCCCGTCCCCCGTCCCCCGTCCCCCGTCCCCCGTCCCCCGTCCTCCGTCCCCCGTCCCCCGTCCCCCGT
Organism: Alentia gelatinosa; assembly: GCA_950022655.1. Classification (NCBI taxonomy): domain Eukaryota; kingdom Metazoa; phylum Annelida; class Polychaeta; order Phyllodocida; family Polynoidae; genus Alentia; species Alentia gelatinosa. The sequence goes on from OX465579.1 coordinate 176,748,074, forward strand.
CCCCCGTCCCCCGTCCCCCGTCCCCCGTCCCCCGTCCCCTGTCCCCCGTCCCCCGGGCCCGGTGGGGCTAATTGGCGGCCTGTCGGGGGCGTGAGGCGGGGTGGGCGCCGCTCTCCCCGCCGTTTGATCCGCGAGTTGCTCGTCCTTTGTCGGCGATGGTCGAGCAGCTCAGGAGGCGCCGCGGTGTGGAGAATAGCTCCTACAGGCGCTATTATAGGCGCGGGCGACCTGCCGTCAATAGGCCCGGCTATAGTGGTGAGGGGCGGGGTACACAAGGTAATCCTGGGGCTTAGTGCTTAATCCTCTACCTCCTGTATCACTCAACACTCACACACCTTACACCTTACACTTCCCCTCCACTCCACTCAACTCACACACCTCACAGTGTGTAAAGGACAGCTTGCACCTTCCCCTCCCACATCCCTCAACACATACTCTCATGAAACATCACGAAATTTCATATCATTGTTTATGTGGAATGAGTTATCTTTGCAGCATGATATCACGAAGCGGAGCTGAGTGATATCTGTAGCGGAAGACAACAAATGGCATATAAACAATAATAAATTCAGTGATGATTAGATTTTATCCTACCCTGTTACATGATTTTAACTTCACATGTCACCAGTGGCATATGGATATTTTTGCCATAACCATGGCATACAGTTATACCATGTTAAGTCTATGGAGGTTTATATGAGGGGTAGGATAAACCCCTTACACCTCCCCCTCCCACACCACTCAACACACCCACACACCTAACACCTCCCTACCACACCACTCAACTAACACACCTTATACCTCCCCCTCCCATACCACTCAACACACCCACACACCTAACACCTCCCTACCATACCACTCAACTAACACACCTTATACCTCCCCTCCCATACCACTCAACACACCCACACACCTAACACCTCCCTACCATACCACTCAACTAACACCCCTTACACCTCCCCACACCACTCAACACACACACTAACACCTCCCCCTCCCACACCACTCAACACACACACACCTTACTTCTCTCTCTCCCACATCACTCATCACTCAATCACCTCAATAGGGAGCCAAAGTGAACCCGCTGAAACCACAGATACCCGTTTACAAAACACCATTTCCGGATATAGGCGCTCAGTACTTTGACTATGTAGGTTCGAGATTATATGTGTCATTCTCCAATCTTTTAGATCCATATTTTTTTATAAACTTAACAACTGTCATCATAGCTTCGAGACAGAGTTATTCCCCTACCTACATCACCCATACCTACACCTCCCCTACCTACACCACCCCTACCTACACCACCCCTACCTACACCACCCCTACCTACACCTCCCCTACCTACACCTCCCCTACCTACACCACCCCTACCTACACCACCCCTACCTACACCACCCCTACCTACACCTCCCCTACCTACATCACCCCTACCTACACCTCCCCTACCTACACCACCCCTACCTACACCTCCCCTACCTACACCACCCCTACCTACAGGGAGAGATTGGGGCGGCGCGGACCGGGAGATGTACGAGGGGCGGGTCGGGGGCGTGGCGGGAGGGTGAGGACATGGAGGAGTGATGGATGGGTCGTCAACGGAGAAGCCCTTCTACTGTCAGCTCACAGAGCAGGACACCCGGAGTAAGCCCTCCGTACTGTCAGCTCTCAGAGCAGGACACCCGGAGTAACCTCCTCCGTCCTGTCAGCACCCGGAGTAGGACACCTGGAGTAAGCCCCTCCACCCGCCCGGCTCACAGAGTGCAGGACACCCAGTGTAACCTCCTCTGTCCTGTCAGCTCCCAGAGTGCAGGACACCCGGAGTAAGCCCTACGTCTGCCAGGCTCACAGAGTGCAGGACACCCAGAGTAAGCCCTCTCCACCCGCCCAGCTCTGCGAGCAGGACACCCGGAGTAACCCCGGCCGACTGCCCAGCTCACAGAGTGCAGTACACCCAGAGTCATGGGGGTCGTTCCCGGAGTCATACCTGCCCCGGAGGGGCCCCCTCCGTCCACTTCACTCGCAGAGCAGGACACCCAGAATCATATTGAGGGTCAACCTCATGGTAACCCCTCCATCCGCCCAGCTCCCAGATCAGGACACCCAGAGCTACACCCCTCCACACCCTTTCACCTCACACCTTCACCGCTCCAAACCCCTCCACACCTCTCCTGTTCCCCGTGCCCCGTGCCCCGTGCCCCGTGCCCCGTGCCCCGTGCCCCGTGCCCCGTGCCCCGTGCCCCGTGCCACGTCCCCCCAGCCCCGTCCCCCGTCCCCCGTCCCCCGTCCCCCGTGCCCCGTGCCCCGTCCCCCGTGCCCCGTCCCCCGTCCCCCGTCCCCCGTCCCCCGTCCCCCGTGCCCCGTGCCCCGTGCCCCGTGCCCCGTCCCCCGTGCCCCGTGCCCCGTCCCCCGTCCCCCGTCCTCCGTCCCCCGTCCCCCGTGCCCCGTGCCCCGTCCCCCGTCCCCCGTCCTCCGTCCCCTGTCCCCCGTCCCCCGTGCCCCTTGCCCCGTGCCCCGTCCCCCGTCCTCCGTCCCCCGTCCCCCGTCCCCCGTCCCCCGTCCCCCGTCCCCCGTCCTCCGTCCCCCGTCCCCCGTCCCCCGTCCCCCGTCCCCCGTCCCCCGTCCCCCGTCCCCCGTCCCCCGTCCCCTGTCCCCCGTCCCCCGGGCCCGGTGGGGCTAATTGGCGGCCTGTCGGGGGCGTGAGGCGGGGTGGGCGCCGCTCTCCCCGCCGTTTGATCCGCGAGTTGCTCGTCCTTTGTCGGCGATGGTCGAGCAGCTCAGGAGGCGCCGCGGTGTGGAGAATAGCTCCTACAGGCGCTATTATAGGCGCGGGCGACCTGCCGTCAATAGGCCCGGCTATAGTGGTGAGGGGCGGGGTACACAAGGTAATCCTGGGGCTTAGTGCTTAATCCTCTACCTCCTGTATCACTCAACACTCACACACCTTACACCTTACACTTCCCCTCCACTCCACTCAACTCACACACCTCACAGTGTGTAAAGGACAGCTTGCACCTTCCCCTCCCACATCCCTCAACACATACTCTCATGAAACATCACGAAATTTCATATCATTGTTTATGTGGAATGAGTTATCTTTGCAGCATGATATCACGAAGCGGAGCTGAGTGATATCTGTAGCGGAAGACAACAAATGGCATATAAACAATAATAAATTCAGTGATGATTAGATTTTATCCTACCCTGTTACATGATTTTAACTTCACATGTCACCAGTGGCATATGGATATTTTTGCCATAACCATGGCATACAGTTATACCATGTTAAGTCTATGGAGGTTTATATGAGGGGTAGGATAAACCCCTTACACCTCCCCCTCCCACACCACTCAACACACCCACACACCTAACACCTCCCTACCACACCACTCAACTAACACACCTTATACCTCCCCCTCCCATACCACTCAACACACCCACACACCTAACACCTCCCTACCATACCACTCAACTAACACACCTTATACCTCCCCTCCCATACCACTCAACACACCCACACACCTAACACCTCCCTACCATACCACTCAACTAACACCCCTTACACCTCCCCACACCACTCAACACACACACTAACACCTCCCCCTCCCACACCACTCAACACACACACACCTTACTTCTCTCTCTCCCACATCACTCATCACTCAATCACCTCAATAGGGAGCCAAAGTGAACCCGCTGAAACCACAGATACCCGTTTACAAAACACCATTTCCGGATATAGGCGCTCAGTACTTTGACTATGTAGGTTCGAGATTATATGTGTCATTCTCCAATCTTTTAGATCCATATTTTTTTATAAACTTAACAACTGTCATCATAGCTTCGAGACAGAGTTATTCCCCTACCTACATCACCCATACCTACACCTCCCCTACCTACACCACCCCTACCTACACCACCCCTACCTACACCACCCCTACCTACACCTCCCCTACCTACACCTCCCCTACCTACACCACCCCTACCTACACCACCCCTACCTACACCACCCCTACCTACACCTCCCCTACCTACATCACCCCTACCTACACCTCCCCTACCTACACCACCCCTACCTACACCTCCCCTACCTACACCACCCCTACCTACACCACCCCTACCTACACCTCCCCTACCTACACCACCCCTACCTACACCTCCCCTACCTACAACACCCCTACCTACACCACCCCTACCTACACCACCCCTACCTACACCACCCCTACCTACACCACCCCTACCTACACCACCCCTACCTACACCACCCCTACCTACATCACCCCTACCTACATCACCCCTACCTACACCACCCTACCTATACCACCCCTACCTACAACTCCCCTACCTACACCACCCCTACCTACACCACCCCTACCTACACCACCCCTTCCTTTCCCTATGTTGGCTACACTCCCCTCCTCTCCTAAACAGTAGACACTGCTGTGCCTTTCCTAGTGTTGTGCTTAAAACATGTTATCAAGTCTTACTTGTTTAGTCTGGGTTGCAGTCACCATACTAGAACCTAAATCCACCTCTCTCTATGACTAGGCGTCAAATTCCGATGCAGAACACTTCAGGATTATTCATTTTTACTACTTAATTGATCAGGATAGATTGGGGGCCCTTATCATGTTTTTTTCGGAGATGCTAATGTGGATTTTGTTTAATTCACCTAATTTCGTAATCTCCGGGCTGTGGTTTTAGGAGCGGACCCCCCACTCGCTGGCCTCTATAGAAGCTGCACACAGACAGCCTTCCCACCTGGGGACGGGGCTCAAAAAGCGGGGGTCCCGCTTGTTATTGACAGTTTTATAAGGACGGAAGGCGCGGAAGGCATGTCGTGGCATCGGCAGTGCATCAGATGGTCCTGTGACAAGCCACATTCATATCGGCTCTGGTGGGGGCTGGGGGAGGGGGAGGGGGGGAGGGGGTGGGAGGGGGGGGGGGGGGTGGGAGGTGGTGGGAGGGGGGAGAGAAGCAACTGGCGACGGACAGAGTCTCCAGCCCCCCCCCCCTTACACCCCTGTCATCTAGAGATTGACCGGCCGAGCCCCCCCCCCCCCCATCACTACGTATACCGCCCTGCTATCATCCGTCTCATAACCCTAGATATATAAGTTAGAATATCAACTGTTTACCTGGCAGTAAGTCTTAGTTTGTTCTCACAATATATCTATCTAATATAACTATCTAACTGTCTAGCTAGCTAGCTATCTAGCTATCTATCTATTGCTCTCATCGAATATACCTAGGACAATATGTTTCTTTTTCTCCACACTTCCTCTAGGTTTCTATTTAACTGTATCTTTGCGTATCTCCTACTTTCTCTGTTACTCTCTGTCCCTCTGTATGTCCCTTTCAATCTCGCTGTCTTTCTTTCTGTCTCTTTGTCCCTCCGCCTGTGTATGTCTGTGTATGTTTCTCTCCCTCTCTCTCTCTGTCTCTCTGTATCTATCTCCCTCTGTCTGTCTGTGTCTGTCTCTGTCTGTCTCTGTCTGTTTGTCTCTGTCTGTGTCTGTCTCTCTCTGTCTGTCTTTGTCTGTCTCTGTCTGTCTCTCTCTGTCTGTCTCTTTTTCCCCCTCTCTGAGTGTCTATTTGTATATGTCTCTGTCTGTCTCTGTCCCTCTGTGTATTTCTGTCTGTCTCTCTGTCTGTCTCTCATGCAAAACCTCCACAAAATGGTGCCCAAAATGGGAACATAGAACGAGCTCACACTTTTTGAGGTTCTGCTTCTAATTGCCAATTTCTGACAAAAAAGATATTTTCAAAATTCTTTCCTGGCAATCGACACATTTTCGGATACCAAAAATAGTAACAGACTTTTCGGGCGGAATCAGAGCTTGTCGTCAATAGAGAGTAACAACCCACGAAAACCGGTTTTATTCTGGTGCAGCCTGATGAGTTGTATCCCCAGCAGAATACTTGTAATGAACAGGCAACGAATCGGGACAAAAACTGGGTCAGATCGGGTAATATGAGTAATGGAGCCGACTTTTCTTCCCCGTTGTCACTCAGATCTGCTACCTCAGCCTAGACTCCATTTTTCTGTTGTCACACCGGCTTCAGAGAAGCAGGAGAATTTTTATAATACCATTAGGGAGGTTCATATGAAGATTGCCTTGTCTAGTGTCACTGTTTCAGCCCTAGAGCTAAGTGAATGAAATGCCGATTGCGATGGGTATTAGGATATCACACGATAAGGGCTTAATGTATCTGGCGGCGCTGAAAAATACTTTAAAATATACGAGTGATTAGTATAAGTATTGGGTGGTGAATGATGGATATTTCAACTGAGGATCATCTAGTTTATCTTAGCCTGGAATAAACGTCAATCACTGCAAGAACACCATCATTTTGCATATCAATGCGCACGGCGTATATAAGTAGGTATTTTGCGTATACAAGGTCGTCCAATTCCCCGTGTGTATACACCTCATCTGTAGGCTATATAAGCATCCAGTGAAGAGGGCTTCACTGAGAGCAGGCAGGGGTAGGTGGGGTGGGGGGGGGGGCAGGGGTAGGGCTTCCTACTGAAGACACCTGTACTTCTACCAACACAAACGGGCGGGAGGTGGTGGGGGCAGAGGTGTCCGTATATAAACACTGGGTGTATATATATGAAAACAAGTCAATATTCAGCCAATACATACACTTCTGTGATGGCGTATATATATACGAATAAAATGGTGGTTTTCGTGCAGTGCATAGGCTTAACATTGGGAACTCGTTCTCAACAGGCTTGCAAGTATGGTAACTCATTTTCAACGGGTGATTAACAGATGAATATTTCCAGGCTAAGATAAAATCAGAAACATTTTCGTGCTTGGTCTGAGTCCCAATTCGCCATCTCGTTTGGAGTGCTTCAGAATATTCACTCGGCTCTCGCCTCGTTCATATTACTGCTCACTCCAAACTCGATGGCGAACGAGGACACCTCCTCGCCCTATAGATTGGTCTTAACTATATAAAAATGCTGCATACCCTGTAAATACGCACCGTTTCACTATATAACGTAAAAATACCCTACGGCACAGTGTTCCGTACAGCAAAATACGGAACACTGTTGTTAGAACAGATTAAGTTAATCAATTTTGTCGATTTCGGGTATATAGTAAATAAAAAAAAGAGTTTTCTTCAAAAACCATGGGGGTGCAAAATCTAAATCCCCGACACCACTGATTTTTTAGGAGGGATTTTTTGGAAAACATATAGTAAATATAGAACCACATACCATGCCGGTACAAACCATAAGTCCTGATAATAATTTACGGTTCATACGTAACTCGGTGTAAAATCCTCGGTGTAATTATCAACTCGTTTTGTAGCTTGTACAGCACGGTCAGGTCGTTCTATATACATGTTAACAGCCGGAACCTGTCCCTCGACCGTGACCTGCGCAATGAGCCGTGTAACGCCCAGCTTCCGGTCGCCAGGCGGCGCCACCGGTAGCGGGCGGATGCGTGCGCACCGAGCGTTGCTAGCCCCGCAGCAAATGGGGGAACGGCGCTGGGTTGGTCGGTCTACGGAGTCACGCTATGGCTGTTCCACTAACCCCCCTCACCCCCAATACACCCTCCCCCGCCCACCGCGCACCCTCCCACCCCCAGCCGCCCTCCCTGTACCTTACCCCAATACACCCTCCCCCTCCCAGCACCCTCCCATCCCCACCCCGCCCTCCCTGTTCCTCTATAACCGTATCAGAACCAGCTCTCTATCTCTCCCCCTCCTTCTCCCCCTCTATTTCCTACTATCTACTTTCATCTCATACTCCCTAGATCTACCTGTATGAAAGTGGGGGGCATTGTGGTATTGTAGTTCATAGAAATATTTATTGCAGAGCGTATGACTCTGTTCCTTATCATTTTATCGCCCAACTAATACTACATATCATGTCAATACAGTATTGTACCCTCAAAAAAGAAGACAAAGTGTCAACATAAAACACACACAGAATTCAGAGCGGTCAGAACCAGTTTTTGATGTTTGTAGATGTTAAGCTAAATGGTGGATGATAATATGTTTACTGGTTTCTGATACTGATGGACCTCGACTCTATGCAATAACCTCGCATTCGCTCGGATATTACAGCGTGTCAACTCGTCAGAGAATACAGTCACTAATATCAGAAACCCGTCTACACCATTGTGTAGCTACTGCAAAATGTTATCATGTCAAATCTCCCTTTTGTATAAGCCTCGCTGTTTCTACTGCATGAACAACCACCACTATACTAAAGACGAAACCAACAAGTTCTGGGGCCCGTTGAATAATCTAGGATCGTACATGAAGACCCTTTTCTGTATGCCAAGGAGACCCAGGGACTATGTGGGTCAATTTTATTCAACACTTATAGACGACATTATTGACGGCTAAGACTGTCCTAGCGAACAGACACAAATATTATCAAACTCTTGTACGAGGTACAGAAAAGGGTCTACATGTACGATCCTAGTTTATTCAACAGATGGTTATAGTCGGCCTTCTACCTAGAGTTTGAACGCAGAGCGATAATAACGAGGTGACAGCCAAGTGAATATTGCGAAGCATTCACATTATGTGAAAATCGTGGACTGTGACCAAAATGAGTTGCTATTCGTGTTCATCTTCGTGTGTTGCGTCATCGCCCATTGAATATTAGAACTAATACTGAAAGGGCCATGGAGAACGAGTTCACAACGTTAGGCCTATGGGGAATGATGTGAACGAGGAGACAGCCAAGTAAATATTGCGAAGCATTCACATTATGTGAAAATCGTGGACTGTGACCAAAATGTGTTGCTATTCGTGTTCATCTTCGTGTGTAGCGTCATCACCCATTGAATATTAGAACTAATACTGAAAGGGCCATGGAGAACGAGTTCACAACGTTAGGCCTATGGGGAATGATGTGAACGAGGAGACAGCCAAGTAAATATTGCGAAGCATTCAAATTATGTGAAAATCGTGGACTGTGACCAAAATGTGTTGCTATTCGTGTTCATCTTCGTGTGTAGCGTCATCACCCATTGAGAATTAGAACTAATACTTAAAGGGCCATGGAGGACGAGTTCACAACGTTAGGCCTATGGGGAATGATGTGAACGAGGAGACAGACAACTGAATATTGCGAAGCATGCAAATGATGTGAAAATCGTCGACTGTGACCAAAATGAGTTTCTTTCTGTGTTCATCTCACCCATGCATAAATGCTAAATAAACTAAATGTTCACAACATGTGTCACGTCATCATCCATTGAGTATTAGAACTAATACTTAAAGGGCCATGGAGAACGAGTTCATAACGTTAAGCCTATGGGCCAGAAATACGTTACAAGTGGTGAAGTAATAAGAAAGAAATTGGTGTTTGGCCTATGTCCTCGTTCGCCATCGAGTTTGGAGTGCGTAGTAATATGAACAAAGCGATAGCCGAGTGAATATTCTGAAGCACTCCAAATTAGATAGTGAACAGGGACCAAACACGAATATATTTCTGATTTTATCTAGCCTGGAAATATTTTATCTTTTTATCACCCGTTGAGAACGATTCACCATTCTCGCAAGCCCATTGAGAACGAGTTTGTAATGCTAAGCCTATGGACGTTTATACCAGGCTAAAATAAAGCTCAGTACCCCTTCACACCATTACTACGATCACTACGCCCATGAGGGTGCCAACACCATTCATGTATTATTGACGTGGTCCTGGGCACTTCCATACGCACTCAATCGATTCACTATAAATCTATTACCCTCTATAAACGCGACATGGCCCTGACATAGCTCTGCCAGCCGGCAATAGCCGCAATAGGCCTGTTATCTCTGTCAGTATACAGGTCAATAGGTGTCAGTGTGCATGATGCTGTGTACCTAATGGATGTATACCTCTTTATGGCAACTCCTGACCCCCGGCGGGAAAACTTGGTAAACAGTATTGACGATGTTTTAATGGCTTGGCCTCGCTTGCCATCGATCTTTAGTGTTTTTAAGTGACAGGGAACGTCAAAAGGTAAGCAGAAGGAGCGCAGTAGAGCGAGGTATTGACAACATCCTCATGAATGTGAATAGAACAGCTTCCTTTATCCGATCTACCGTCAACTCAATCTACAAAGCAACAATTGACCGGGGGACCCCAAACTGACAGTGTTTGAGTTAAAGTATAGACACAACTCCCCTCGGGTGATTTCCAGATCGCATCGGTTGTGGTTCTTTACGGCGATGTCCAACTTCCGTGAAGTGATTCTAGACATGTGGCAGGAATCCGCCACACCCCTTGACAATCCTTTTAATTTCCTGCCTAAATTAGGCCCGGACCGCCCGCCTAGCAGGCTGTCCTGTACGTCAGCCTACACGCATCCCCGTTTTAAGAATTACGAAGACAAAGATGCGTGGTGGTGAGAGTTCGGGCGAGCCACATGACAGATCTATTGAGGGTTTTATGTCTCCTGATCGCGCCGCCATTTGAGAAGTTGACACTAAAAGCATTGCGTGTCTGTCCTGGTGCTAGACGCTGTCGCTGGGTGGCGCCACGGGCGGGACGCGGGCACGCGACGGACGCGGCGTCTTAGAACGCCGAGTAAACGCGAAGAGCCTCGATCTGGCGCCGGGCGGTCGGGAGTGGCGTTCTTTTGTCTTGTCTCATTTGACGCCATCAAAGACGCAGTCACCACGCACGCGCACGGATACACACACTGACTTCCGGTACGACTGTCTTCAGTAAACTGCCCTGTCAGCATTTTACAGTCACCTCCGCCATTTTCTTAATAGGCATGCACGCTGAGCCACGACAGCTACCGCCCTTTTACACTTGGTACTCCTTGAGTGGGGACTGAGTGGTTAAAGCACTGGACCAGTAATCACAAGGTTCTGGGTTCAAGTCCCACTGCAGCCAACTTCCTCTTTCATTCTTAGCAGTGGTGAGCCCAGTCCTTCTCATACCATGTCTGTGTGGTGTACAACCATCTTTCCCTTTCATCCCCAGCAGTGATGGAGTTACAGTTATATAAATTCTCAGTCCTTCTCATACCTTGTCTATGTGGTGTGGTGTACAACCATCTTTCCCTTTCATCCCCAGCAGTGATAGAGTCACAGTTATATAAAATCTCAGTCCTTCTCGTACCATGTCTATGTGGTGTGGTGTACAACCATCTTTCCCTTTCATCCCCAGCAGTGATAGAGTTACAGTTATATAAAATCTCAGTCCTTCTCGTACCATGTCTATGTGGTGTGGTGTACAACCATCTTTCCCTTTCATCCCCAGCAGTGATAGAGTTACAGTTATATAAAATCTCAGTCCTTCTCGTACCATGTCTATGTGGGGTGGTGTACAGCCACCTTTCTCCTTCATCCCCAGCAGTGGTAGAGTTACTGCTATATCAAAGGCCAGTCCTTCTCATACCTTGTCTATGTGGTGTGGTGTACAACCATCTTTCCCTTTCATCCCCAGCAGTGATAGAGTTACAGTTATATAAAATCTCAGTCCTTCTCGTACCATGTCTATGTGGGGTGGTGTACAGCCACCTTTCTCCTTCATCCCCAGCAGTGGTAGATTTACTGCTATATCAAAGGCCAGTCCTTCTCGTACCATGTCTATGTGGGGTGGTGTACAGCCACCTTTCTCCTTCCAGCCTAGGAGTGGATTAGATACGAAGGATCAGTCAAACCTTATCTCATATATTGTTTTCGCGACGTGGATAGCTTGAGCTACTGCCGAAAAGACAGTATCTCATATATTGGACACCAGATCCCAGCTACTGCCTAAATGAGAAGGGTACCTAAATCTAAACCCAAATCACAGCTTTCAACGGACTACACTGGCCACATACTGCACTTTCTGTTCAGGGGGAGGGCTGCACCTGTACTTCTACCAACACAAAGGGGCAGGAGGGGGCGGGGGCAGAGGGTATTTTCTCTCATATACGCGGGGTGTGAAATACAGTCAAGACGCGTCTGTCGTATATAAGGCCTGGGCGTATATAAATGAAAACAAGTCAATATTCAGCCAATACATGCACTTCCGTGATGGCGTAGATATGAATAAAACGGTGGTTTTCGTGCAGTGATAGAGATGTGGGCAAAGCGTTGCTCCAGTAATATCGAATGGTGTCGTGAGATATCATTATACTCACATTGTATCGCTGCTTTTTACAACACCACATCTTCAGTGACAGGTGAAAGGTGCATTAGATTTTAAATTGAACATAGATGGCGACATAGTTATGATGCGATCTGCAAAGAATCTTGAGCAACGATTTCGACCTCGGGTCGCTATTCTGAGATCCGCATAACGTGGAGCAACTCCCCCAGTCTCGGTTCCACCCTCAGAGGGTGCTATCTGGGGTTACAGCCTCGGGGTGGACAAGCACCCCAGCCGGCGGTGACCCGCACACCCAGGTGTACCCCGTGATACCCCACCTGCGTCTACCTGTGCGCGACAACAATACGCATTGTGTATCTACATGATTAAATAATGAAGCCTCCCTTTGATGTCGCCCTCCCTGTCGTCTTTGCTGGGGGTAGCACCGATACCCCGTCCCTCCCCGCACCCCTCCTCCTGTAGCCACCCCCCGCACACTCACCCCCCTTCCTCCAGTACGCCCGCGCGATAGCCGTGATATTACATCGATTCCCAGTCCGCCCCTACCCGGGCTTTGACGCCGATAACGTTTCTATGCCGATGCGTACGCACCCACTGACACTCAAACAATGATAAAAGGGTACTGTGGGCACAGCACTTCCGGTTTGGACCCATCGTCCACCAGAGGGAAGCAGGAGCTTGGGCGAGATAAGCAGAACTGAGATTGCAATCAAAGGACGTTCCCTTCCCCCTTCTCCCCCTCCCACCTCACGGGCCGTAGACGGAGGTGCAAACGGAACAGTATCTATGGGGAGAACGATGCAGGGTAAAAGGAGGGGGCCACAACACTCCTGAGAACTTCACTGGGGGGGAGGGGAATTCGGCAATCGATACATACTCCATCGTGTGTGCTCTATGAGAGGCGTATTTGATATTCCACGTTATTGAGCGATTTGCTCGTGTGTACTGATGGTATATATACACTGAGCAGCTCACTGATTGTAGGAGTGAATGGGAGCTGCTCTCTCAATGGTACCTGGTTGTAGGTGTTGTAGGGGGACAGGTACGAGTGGTATGTACTCTTATTAAAGTAGCAATCATTGACATAAAAAGGGAGAAATCTGAGGGATAGGACTTCACCTGCTGCCAGCAACCACTTGAATGCATCCACAGGGAATGATGCAGGTATTACACAGAGAAACATCTGTTAACCCTGGAATAGGTCCTTTCATGGTACGCATTGTCAGACAGGGGTGAGAGGGTAAGTATCTGATGCACTGTCATCAAAGCTTCCCCAGCACACACAGACAGACACAGTCACACAAAAGACACACACAGACACACACACACAGAGGCCCACACAACACACACAGACACACACAGACACACAAAAGACACACACAGACACACACAGACACACAAAAGACACACACAGACACACACACACAGAGGCCCACACAACACACACAGACACACACAGACACACAAAAGACACACACAGACACACAGACACACAGAGAGTGGTGTCTGGAGTGCCTTACTCCAGTTACAGGACAACAAGAGTGCACCTTCCATGACGTCATACGCATAAACACGTGACGTCAGTGTCAGAGTGCTGTTCAGGAAGTTGGCAGGGTGCCAGTGCCTCCTGCTCAGCTGACAGTTGAGTCTTGGTGCCTGAGAGGCCTGACTTGTAGCGCTGGATGATGGCCTGCATATTACAATGATAATAGGTTTATAGCAGTTGTAAGTCAAAATATAAACGGTATAAGTGTCAATTGGATTAACCCGATTTACCAAATTTCATTATTATTAGAATGTATATAAACATATAAATGTGTTATGTACGTACTATTAGCCATATGGTAATAAACAGGCCATAATACCAGGGGCTGCCTTAAAGGTAGGAAGTATCAGAAGGTCAAGGGGTTTTCATACACCACACTAGATATGTAAATGAAATGTATATATATATATATATATATATATATATATATGTACATTGTTAATAGAATGTATATATGAATATGTCATGTACACGCTATTCGCCACATGGTAATGATACTGGCCATATGACCAGGGGCTGCATTCAGCGTAGGCCATACGAGCAGCTCACTAGCTTCTCATACATCAAACTATATATATATATGATATATATATATATATGTACATTGTCAATAGAATGTATATAGCCATATAAATACGTCATGAGTGTACTATGGTAATGACACCAGCCATAAGACCGTCCCTCTGGGCTGCCTCCAACTATGAGAGCAGCTCACAGGCTTCTCATACATCACACTATATATACATACATACATATATATATATATATATATATATATATATATATATATATATATATATATATATATATATAATACACACACTGTTAATATAATGTATATAGCCATATAAATACAACATGAGTGTACTATTCACCACATGGTAATGATACCGCCCATAAGCCTGTCACCACCTTCAGCTATACGAGCAGCTCACAGGCTTCTCATACATCACACTCTAACTATATATATACATATATATGATACATATATATATATATATATATATACATTGTAAATATAATGTATATAGCCATATAAATACATCATGAGTGTACTATTCACCACATGGTAATGATACCAGCCATAAGCCTGTCACCACCTACAGCTATACGAGCAGCCCACAGGCTTCTCATACATCACACTATATATATATATACATATATATATATATATATATATAAATACACACACTGTTAATGTATATAGCCATATAAATACAACATGAGTGTACTATTTACCACATGGTAATGATACCGCCCATAAGCCTGTCACCACCTTCAGCTATACGAGCAGCCCACAGGCTTCTCATACATCACACTATTAACGCCTGTCTCCTACACTTGACACACCAGTAACAATGCCACCCCCGCCCCTCACACACCCTCTCCCCCCTCCTGTGGCTGATACACCAGCTCCTCCAGTGCCTCCTCCACGGTAAACGACCCGTCTTCTCTCCATACCTCCAGTGTGAAAGGTCAACCTTCCGCGTATTATTGGCCACCCATCCCGCTTGTCACGCCCCAGTTAGACCTACAGGGAAACCGTTTTAGCGACATCAATATGGCAGGCCGGTGGTAATGATTTCAATAAGTCAACGCACTGCGGGCTAGACGTCGTTATTCGGCGGTGACCCGGTATTGAGCTGCTCGGAGAGTGATTGTATTTGCCTAAAAGGGTATCTGTTTGAGTGCGGGGTGTGGCGGGGGTCGTGGGTGGTGCGTGGTGGCGGGTGGGGTGGTCCATTTGACATGTATCGTGGGGAGAACATGGAGGGTCAATGATCGACCACGGGACGTATAGAGGGACCAGACTGACCTCTACTCACCATACACCACTTTCTACCCGTAATGTCTCTCTGTTTTTCTCTCTCTCGCCCTCCGTTTTTATTATTTAGCTAATACAAAGTGTCCATAGAAAACACATATGGAGTGTGTATCACCATACCCGGAGCATACAGATATATCCACCTAATACAAAGTGTCCATAGAGAACACATAGGGAGTGTGTATCACCATACCCGGAGCATACAGATATATCCACCCGATACAAAGTGTCCATAGAAAACACATAGGGAGTGTGTATCACCATACCCGGAGCATACAGATATATCCACCCGATACAAAGTGTCCATAGAAAACACATAGGGAGTGTGTATCACCATACCCGGAGAATACAGATATATCCACCTAATACAAAATGTCCATAGAAAACACATAGGGAGTGTGTATCACCATACCCGGAGCATACAGATATATCCACCTGATACAAAGTGTCCATAGAAAACACATAGGGAGTGTGTATCACCATACCCGGAGAATACAGATATATCCACCTAATACAAAATGTCCATAGAAAACACATAGGGAGTATGTATCACCATACCCGGAGCATACAGATATATCCACCTAATACAGAGTGTCCATAGAAAACACATAGGGAGCTATCCTCTCTCTCCACTCTCCTTTTCCTCTGTCTCCCCTCTGTCTCCCTACATCCTTCTTCCACCTCCATCTCTGTATTTCTCTCTCTCTCTCTCCTTCTCCTTTCTGTCCCTCTTTCCATGTTTCTTTCTTTTTCTCTCCCTCTCTATTTCTTCTTCCACCCCTCTCTCCTTCTCCTCTCTCTCCATCTATTCCTCTGTCTTTCCATCTATCCCTCTCTCTTTCTCCTTCTCCTCTCCCCTGCCCTCCCTCTATCCTCTCTCTCCACTCTTCCATTCTCTCCCTTAATCCCCCTCTCCATTTTGCTCTCTTTCTCCTCTGTCACTCTGTCCTTAACCCTATTTCTCCCTTTCTCTCCTTCTCTTCTTCATTCATCTCTCCTCCTCTGTCTCCTCTCTCCTTCTCCTTCTCTCTGTGTCTCTCCCTCTCTTTCTCTCTCTCTCCCCATCACTCTTCTCTTCCATTATCCTCCTAAATCTTAAATCTCCTTCTTGCTTATTTTTTGGCTCTCTCTCTCTTTTTTTGCTCTCTCTTTCTTTTCTCCTAAACTCCCCTCTCCATCTTGCTCCCTCTCTCTTTCCTTCGCCCACTTCCTCTATTTCGTCCTCTATCTCGTCTATCTCTACACTTCTTGTTCTCGCATTCTAACTTAGCATATATTTCATCTTACTTTGATTTATTTACTGTAATTGTCTCAATTCATCTTCCTTTTCGTCATGGCTGGGTATCTCCTGGACTTATTATATTGGATCAATCTTTACATGGATTGAAATTCATCAATTATTCACCCCTTTTCTTTATTGTATTTTTCTAATACCCATGTATATATTTATATGTTATTCACATCGTAAAGAATCATGCAGTTAAGGTTATATATGTTAATGTTTTTCATATCTGTATCGTTACTAATCAAGTTCCTCTATTTCTCTATTACAGGTGAGTCTATTATTCATGGCCAGTCTGGAGGAACTGTTCATGGTGAGTCAAAGTCAGGTATTTACTAAATACCATGAAGGAAAATGTAGGTAGATATACAGCAAATATCCATCCTCTTACGCAATATCCTCGGTCATGCTCCGATATTACTACACGTCAACTACAAGGAGGAAACAACCACTAGTATCAGGGTATTATTATGTACTTAGCATATATATATATATATATATATATATATATATATATATATATATATATTTATGCATATACATATATATATACACCCATCCCAGTTATTCTCCAATATTGTCCCCTCTGCTGTCTTTTCTCACTCTGTGATCTTTGTCTTGATGTAGGTGTCTCTTTCAGATTTACCCCCTCCCTCCCTCCCTCCCTCCCTCCCTCCCTCCCTCCCTCCCTCCCTCCCTCCCTCCCTCCCGACCGACCGATCCCCAGCCGCATGCAGCACAGAGCCATCGGACAGGAGCGAGCTTTGATTGGGCTTTGTTTTGCCTCCCGTACATAATTACATGATGTTTGCTGCAGCGGAATCATGCACACGGAGACTTGGTTTAATTACCCCACTTTGTTGTGTGAATCTTTAATCTACGCTACGGGTGTGAGCCTGTTTTTACTGGGGAGGGAGATGGGAGGTTTTTCTGTATTTCACCATGTGTCTATGTAGGTGTGTGATTAATGTAGTAAGACGCCAATATTACTATTCTGTCGGTGTTTTCGCCACCCGTCACCAATGCTAAATACAATTTACATCACCCAGCCTTACTACAGCTGTATATATATATATATATATACATATATATATATATATACATATATATATATATATATATATATATATATATATATATACATATATATATATATATATATATATATATATATATGTATATATATATATATATTCTTCATCGTGCTTGCGCAATCAAACCAACGGAATATTAAAAAGAAAAGATGCCTGTGGGAGAAATCTGAATATTGTGTAATTAAGCTCTCTTGTAGGTGGGCTGTCAGGGACTTTGGCCATGCTGGAGATGTCGTATGAGATATGTTAATACAGGGAGGGGGAGGGAGGGGTGAGGGAGGGAGGGAGGGAGGGAGGGAGGGAGGGAGGGAGGGAGGGGAGGTGGAAAGGGTGGGAGGTGGAAAAGGGAGGGAGTGAGGGAGGGGAAGGAGTTGGGACGGGAGGGAGGAGAGGAGGAGAGGGAGGGAGGTGGAAAGGGGAAGGAGTGAGGCAGGGGAGGGAGGTGGAAATGGGAAAGAGGGAGGTGAAAAGAGGAGGAGGGAGGGAGGAAGGAGGGATAGGGAGGGAGAAGGGCGTTAGGGAGGAAGGGAGAGAGGCAGAGATGCAAGGAAGGGAAGGAGGGCCTGAAGGCGGGAGAGGAGGGGGGAGGGAGGAAGGTAAGAGTGAAGGGCGGGAAGAAGGAAAGGTGGAGGGAGGGACAGAGGGAGTGAGGGGGAAGGGAGGGAGAGAGGAAGGGGGTAAGGAGAGCTTGAGGGAGGGAGCGAGAGAGGGAGGGAAGAGGCGAGGGAGGGAAGAATAGAGGGAGGGAGGGAAAAAGTAAGTGAGGGGGGGAGGAAGAAGTAAATGAGGGAGGAGGGAGGAATAGAGGGCGGTAGGAGGGAGGGCGGGAGGGAGAGTGAGGGAGGAATGGGGGAAGGGCGGAGGGAGGTAGGGAGAAGGGAGGGAAGGAGGGAGGGGAGAATGAGGGGAGGGAGGGCGAGAGGGGGAGGGAGGAAGGGAAGGAGGGGCGGGAGGGAGGAGGGAGGAGGGAGGGAGGAGGAGGGAGAGAGAAGAAGGGAGGGAGGGAGGGAGTTGGAGGGAGAGAGAAGAAGGTAGGGAGGAAGGCTATAGGCGTGAATGAGCTCTCTAGACGACAGCAGGTCGTTCACTGCTTCACGGTCATCAAGCAATATGTTTGATGTATTCCACAGGGGGTGAATGTAAAACAAGCACTCTTAATTGCTTCCTTCGATCTGTCTAACTACTGACACGTACAAACAGCGGCTGTTTGGAGTGGCCAGCCCGCTGTTTGGACGGCGCCCCGCCTGCCAGCCCGAGATGGCCGCCTGTCTTTGTCTTGGGGCGACTGCCATAAGAAAAATGCCAGTGTCAGTAGCCCGCCGGGCGCTGGACCGGCTGAGGAATGGGCAGGCCCGGCGCAGGGGCAAATATTTACATGACCAAGGTGGAAAATGGTATATCAGCCCGAGGGTGGGGTGCCGGGAGGGGAGGGGGGAGAGGGGGGGAAGGGGGTGACAGGGGCGGAGGGGTAGCGGGTGGGAGGGGGTGACAGGGGCGGAGGGGTAGGGGGAGGGGGCAGGGGGTGACAGGGGCGGAGGGGTAGGGGGAGGGGGGGGGGATGCGGCTACATACAGGGTTCAGATGGGTTTAATTCGGGTTGGGTTTTATGTGGCTTTATAGAAGATACCGATTGTGAGCCAAAGTGAACCCGCTAAAACCGCATCTATACCCGTTTACCGAACACCATGTCCAGAGGTAGACGCTCAGTACTTTGAAAATGATTTTCCTATGTTAAGAATATGTTGAAATATGCTTGAGCCTGGTTGAAATTACTTACCATATCAGAATGGGGTTGATGCTACCTGATGGGGGTAAAATGCAGCCCAACGATCGGGTTTTTGGGGGGCATAGAGTGGGTTGATCACACACATTGGTGGCAGGGCATGTTGTTATACAGGGCAAATAGCTATTGTGTTATGGAGGCGGCCATCGCGCTCCCCGGTACTAAACAAAACACCAGGTGGTGGGTCCAGTTATCAATGGATTTTAAAAAATAAATTTTGATTTGCCATAAAAGGGTTTTAACCCTGTCTCATGATTATCTATATATTATGACAGATGATAATGAACAAAAGATAGGCGTGCCCTTGGGACAATACTTTATGGAGCTCCTGTTCTGAGTATTGTACAACCAAACATACAATCATATGTCAACAGTATTAAGTACACTGGAGGGGTATTTTGGAATTCCCTACCAGTACCTGTAAGAGCAATACCAACATATGCTGAATTTTAGAATATTTCAAAGAAAACTATGATAGAAACAATCCCTAAATAAATAAATAGATTATTTGATATCCCGATGATAAAACTACCTATAGTATTATTATCGAAGTAAGTACTGACAATGTTAATCTCGTTATGATAGAATGTCTACTCTGTATAGCATGTATTGAACAGCTCATGTGTTGTACATACCCCTATTGGAGAACATCAAATGAAATCCATCAACGGTATACCCATAGGTGAGAAGATGTTCATTAGCCTTTTATTGGCTGACTTATTTGATATTCAAATTATATGGGAGTACTGTAACGATTATTGCCAATAAAAGATATTTACAAAAAAAAATTAATAGTAGCTATTCCCAGACTACAGTGGCGCTATCTTACAATTTTCCTGGTATATTACTGCTGAACTAGCAATCACTCTGTGCGCTCTAGGAGAGTGTACTGACAGTGGGTCTACACCAGTTGTTTACTGCTGAGTTGTGGTGATGTGAATAGAGGCAGATGATGTTCTTTTGTAGAACAGTGAGCTCTTAGTTCTGGAGTGGCGATGGTGGGGGAGAAAAGGATGGTCGAGTGACCACTTCTTGGGTGTGAAGAGGGAATCTTGGGGAGTCAAGAGCATTGGTGCACGAATTAGAGAATTTCTTTTGGGTGGGAGGTTTGAAGCATTGCCAGATCGAGCTCTGACTCGAAACTTGAACAGGTTTCTGAATTCATCTCAATCCTTAAATTGACTAGTTGGCTAACATTTTTTAAATGATCCCCCAGTTTTTCTTCCCTAAATACTCCATGGCCGTTGGATACAAGTTCCCAATGTTAAGCTTATATGGGGAAAAAAATACTAAGGGTGATAAATGTAAGGGATCAGGAATCATTGCGCGACCAAGACAACCAGAGTGCTAATAATCCATCGAGATCCATAGCCACTCAATGTGCCTTGAGTTTTGCAACGAGTTCTTGTTCCAGACTAATCTCTCGAGGCAAAGCCGAATGGCATATTATCAGTGGCTATGGATCAAGTGCGGTTCATACTTTATCTAACCCCTATCACTGACTAATTGGTTAACATGTGTGACATTATCCCCCATTAAGTATATTTCTACAATACTCCATGGGCTTTGAGTACGACTTCCCAATGTTAAGTCTATGGGGGAAAAAATAGCACTCCGTCAAACAAAGCGCCGAGTGAAGCTCGCTCTGTGACTGTCTTCTCTACGTGAGACGTCAGGTTGTGTGGTGACAGTAACAAACAGAGGGAGGCGTACCTGTCACACACGGAGCGGAAAACACAGGGGGAGGGTGACACTGGGCCTCAGCGCCATCCATCCACATCTATCATCCCCCAGCACACCCACCCTACCCCTCCAGAGCCATATCAGCACACACCACCACCACCACCACCAAACAAGCACCAACTCTCCCACCCTACCATCAGCAGGACCCACCACCCACCCCACCAGCACCACACAGCCACCACTATCACACACACACCACACACACCACACACACCATATACACCACCACTATCACACACCACCACTATCACACACCACCACTATCACACAGCCACCACCATACACCACACACACACCACACACACACCTCCACATAGCACCCACCACACACACACCACACACCACACACACACCACACACCACACACACACAGACACACACACCACACACCACACACACCACACACCATACACACACCACACACCACACACACACCACACACACACCTCCACATAGCACCCACCACACACACACCACACACCACACACACACCACACACCTCACACACACCACCACCATACACCACACACACACCACCACCCACCACACACACACCACACACCTCACACACACCACCACACCACACACACACCACCACCCACCACACACACACCACACACCACACACACACCACACACCTCACACACCACACACCTCACAAGTAACAATGGGTAACTAAAGCAAATAAATTATACTATATCAAATAAATTCAATTAAATTTAGCTGAAAATTCTCACCCTAAAATAAAAATAAAGTAAATTGAATCAAATATACAGATTAAAATTTAAAATTCCTCCATATAAATTTCCAAATGACTCATTCCCATTTGTTTTTATTTTTACCTACTTATTCAAATTATGTTTTTATTTTCCTTTTTTGATTCTATTTATTATTATTATTTCTTAATTTTTATATATATATATATTTTTTAACCAATTTTATTATAAAAAAAGTTTGGTTTTTAATTCTACTTAGTTAAAATTTCAATATATATAATACATTTTTATCTATTTATTATTATCATTTTACTTATTTGATTTTTTATCATCATTTATTCTCTATTTTTCTTTTTTACACATCATATTCGATGTAATTCTAATTAAGTATTACCTTATAAATATATTCAACTAATTTATTCATTGCATTCATTGAACAAACTTTCTTTATTCTTAAATTATTCATTTCACATGTATTTTACATGTATATTCAGTATCAATTTCTCTTGATTTATATCTTAATATTTCAAATTTTTATTCAACATTCTTGAAATAAGAAATAAACTGTTGCCAGTACACCAAGGTAGTACACCATTGTATACCTAAATACAAATCACACACCACCACCATACACCACACACCACACACCACCCACCACACACACACCACACACCTCACACACACCACCACCACCCACCACACACCACCTACCACACACACGCCACACACCACACACCACACACCACACACACCACACACCACACACCACACACCACACACCACACACCACACACCACACACCACACACCACACACCACACACCACACACCACACACCACACACCACAAACCACACACCACACACCACACACCACACACACCACACACCACACACCGCACACCACACATACCACACACCACACACACCATCACACATACCACACACACCTCCACATACCACACACCACACACCACACACCACACACACACTTCCCCTCCCACCACCCCTCCCACCCCTCCTACCCGTCACCCCCACATCGAGCAACTACTGCCAAGTGAAGGGAGGACCCGAGCCAAGGCTGCTTCTTGCATTTTGTAGATAGTCATTCTGGGTGGGTCAGGTTATTATAGATTGTCTGATGGTCGCTAGTTTTACCCAACAAATAAAGCAACAACACAGATATGAGAAAGAAATGTAAGGCACAGAAAGATACAAAGCTAAGGTTCACTCGTCGATACGGAGCGAGGGATCGTCTTAACACTGAAGGAAGTGGCCTAGATTGAATACAGAACTCATATAATGTGCGTATAGATGATTATACACCTATATTTTATATCAATATGTTTCACTTGAATAAAACCGGGTGGATGGGAGAATTCAACAATCAAAATTCCTGTTCCATTTGGGGCCAGCCAAGAAGTATGTACTGAGATTTTCCGAACATCTTTACCTTACCCCTATCAACCCCACGCAATAGAAGGGGCATAAACAAGCATAACCAAAATCATTGGTCCTCTATCTCTCTCAGTGTGTATGCAGTTTATGGATAGCCCCCCACTCGATCGTATTCAGTCGCAATTGCTCTATTTACACAAAGATGCTTATAAAGGAAAACACACTTATAATACCACCCAGGACCCCATCTTTTGGGAAACACACTGACTTACATTGTTTTCATATATATATATACATAAAGGATATGTATGCATGTATGTATGTATATATGTACATACAAACATATCCTTTATATATAACCTATATATATATATATATATATATATATATATAGGTTATATATATATGTATAAATATATATATGTACAAATATAGGTTATATATAAAGGATATGTATGCATGTATTTACGTATATATCTACATAAAACTATATACATATCCTTTTTATATAACCCATATATATCTCCGCCTGCCCCTGCCTTTGATTCCCGTTCCCACCGCTGGCACACAAAGCGCTTTAATTACATAACACAGATGGTGGGACTGTGTATTGTCTTTGGCGGTGCCTCTGTCTCAGGTGACGGGCAGTCTGAGAGAGGCGTGAGATGCGACAGTCAATACCTCCGTGCCGCCAGCCCTCACCCCAGTCAGAGCACTACAGACACGCCCGGAGTCTCAGGCCCTTTAAGATAGCAGCGAGCGGCAATATCGATGTGTATCTGGGGTAAATATATGATATGTTTTACTAGTAAAGGCCCCGGTGTGATAGATGGCATGCCTCAGACCGACTTGGTGGATATAGGCTGGGCAGTCGGTGGTCTATAGCTGTCATAGAGTATATAGGAAGGTTTATCTTAACCTGGTATAAATGTCCATAGGCTTAGTATTGTGAACTCGTTCTCAACAGGCAAGCGAGTATGGTAACTCATACTCAGTGGGTGATAGATAGATAAATATGTCCAGGCTAAGGTACAATGTTAAACATATGAGTGTTTGGTCTGTGTCCCTGATGGTCATCTTGCTTGAAGCGCGTCAGTATATTCACTTGGCTATCGCCTCGTTCATATCCCTTACAATTACGATTACAAGCAGTGATTGGAAGTAGGCATAGTTTAATCAAAATAGCTGAAGCATTGTGTGTGGCCTCACATGAGAGCAAAATAACTGGGAATTTACCTTCACATTGAAATGACAACACTTGTAGACAACTCTTTAGAATTTACTCTTAATATTAGTGCTTCAAAATAAAGGTAGGTTTGGGAAACTTGTGAAACCCCAACCTGTTTATACAGGACAGCTGTTCACCACTGAATGGAGATTAGGGTGAATACTTTATCCTACCCCTAATAAAAAATTCCATAGGCTTAACATTGGGTCACTGTATTCGGTCTGGAGTTCAGAAAAATGAAAGATATTGCTCTAGTGGGATATACTTGACAAATGACGTCATTTGTTAATGTTGAAGTAATTTAGACGGGCGGGGTAGGATAAATTCTAAACCAAACTCGAGTTAGTATTCGGTCTGGAGTTCAGAAAAATGGAAAATGGTGGGATACACTTGACAAATAACGTCATTTGTTAATGTTGAAGTAATTTACACGGGCGGGGTAGGATAAATTCTAAACCAAACTCGAGTTAGTCGTGTTATTGTTCATCGCACTCCGGCAAGATCATGTATTACTGCTCTTGGCTTTGCCTCGCGCAGTAATACGCGATCTTGCCGTCGTGCGATAAACAACCACACAACTAACTCTTGTTTGGTTTCTCCATATTACCTAACCGTTTCTCTGAGTAGTCAATGTATCATCCATGTAGTTGACGCGCAGTAATATCCGAGCGTGACCTAGGATATCACGTCAACTACGCTGAAGGTACGTCCAGTAGAAATATATTCCTAATAATAGTCTATATTCAAAGACTTGAGCATGTCTACATTCATATATATATATATATATATATATTTATATATATATATATATATATATATATATATATATCCATTAGGCATTTCTTTCCTTAGTTCCTTCATGCGTGTTTTACAATATTCAGCATAAACTGCGCTTCACTGTAGATTGAGTAATAAGAGGAAACATGGTTAGTGAGCCTGTAGCGATTGTTGTTTGGGAGTGGAGGGACATGTTTTATAGGACAAGAGGCTACGGGTTTACTTACTAGGTTTTCTAATTATTATACACCAGAAACACGAAAGTACGTACTTCTGAAGTACACAACGGGCACAGTGCGCCTGAACATTCACTACGTCTCAGTGAGCCTGAACATTATTAATACTACACCCCTAGCAGCAGGTAGTATTTCATAAATCAAAGAAACAGCATATGAATAACCATAAGCTAGGAGGTTTCTGATAGATCAACCAGAGCTTTTAGGAGCATTCGTCCTAATCAAACCTAAAATGAAGCGAAGAAAGTCATATTGAACAGCGACATGGGAGACTATATCAAAGACCCCAGTCTCCTATAGATAGTCCTGTGATATATGTCTTTAATTGAGGATATTAGTCAGCAGTAATGGACATTAAGCCTGCGTGTTCTTAGTGCTGCCTGTTAGAATATAGATGTCTCAAAGCAGGTGTAAGACCCTACAAGATCATCAAGCCCGGACTCTCTATTGTTGGTCTCTTTCTGGTTCTGTTACATTGTCAGCGCCCCCCTCACAGGCGTATGGATTTCACTAAAGGCGGAGTACAGCGCGGCCTCCGCCGATAAGAAATAGTCCCTTCATTAGGAAGGCGCGGAGGGATATGTACCGGATGACACCCGAACGCCTTTTCATGTCTCGCTGTGTATGTAAATCGAGTAAAATCATTTCCGGTGGTTCCGGTTTGAAAAGCGAGTAAACCGGAAGTGAGGGGTGGGCTTCCGGTCCGTCACGCCATCTCGTGGAGCTCTCAAGAAGCAAGTTTCTGATCACAACAAATACAACTGTCATGGGTTTTTTACTTCTCGAAATAACACTCACCCTCGTAGAATAAAAACATGCGGATATAATGGAGTATTGGGATTACCTTATTCCATGAAGGGTTTGATATGGAACAGTGCAATCCTGACAAATGAGTGTCATGGAATCTTAGATGTTTGAACTAATTCATACCTATTCTCATATATCGAATATGATTAGTATCTTATTTGTTTATCTATCATATATCGAATATGATTAATATCATATCTGTATCTCTATCTTTAGGCCCGGCGTCCACCTACTACGATAGAATCGTAGACCTCCCGAAATGGCACCGATACTAAAAGCCTGCCCCCACCTACTACGATTCTGGTCCCGATTGGCCTTCCGACGGCCTTCCCGACACCATTCCGATTGTAGCGTGAGGTCTGGCGAAATCGTGGTAGGTGGGACAGGTTACTGCGATTCACTCTACGATACCCCACGATAGGCTGCGATAGAAAACGCCAATCGTAGAGGTCCCGATAATTTCCAACATGTTGGAAATTTCGTAGACTGTCGTAGCCTATTGGAGGTGATTAAACAGGAAAATATCTCTTGTGCATGGAATAATTGGTGAAAAATTACGAAATTCTGGAATTAGTAGGGCTCATATAGATGTATAATCGCTGTAAATATGATATTATTTGATGAAGTATAAATGTCTGAAAATAATAGTTTCATATCGGAATTATTATTCTACCACAGTTATATTGTTCAATTTAATTGTTAGAGTGTTTGAAAATAATGTCATAATATATTGTAAGTAGCAGTAGAAAATTATTCGGATTCATTCAATATTTCCAAAATTATAGTATATATCAATATTAAAATCATGCATGAGATCTACAGTGAATCACTGACCGAATCGTGACCATGGTTTATGTTTTTGGTCCTCCAAAGACGTTTCTACGCTCTACGATTTCAAACCATGTCCACGATTTCAAACCATCGGGGACCTCCCGATAGGTCGCGATTTGGGCATTTCAAATCGTAGCTATGGGAAGTATGTCGTGGCCTATCGTAGTAGGTGGGGGTCCCCTCTAAATGTCAAAATCGGTGCCATATCGGGAAGGTGCAAAATCGTAGACATATGTCTAGACATGCCAATCCACCATGCATTGTGTGCATTAGGTGACCTTCCGACGCGATTTAATTTTTTATCGGGAGGTGCATCGTAGACCATATCGGAGCCATATCGTAGTAGGTGGACGCCGGGCCTTAGACCCCGCACCCACCAACGCCGACGCGAGCCGACGCGAGCCGAAACAAAATGTCCACATCGTAGCGTGTCGGTTCGCGTCGGGACGCGTCGGGACGCGTCGTAACGTGTTGGGAGGGTGCATGAAAAAGGTACCATGGTCCCGTTACACCCCGATATAGCTCACGACGCAACCAGCGTGATTAACAATATTTCCTTTATAATTCCAGAAATAATGCATATTTATGGTTGATATTATACCTGTAAATACAAAACAATAGTTTATATAATATTGCCTAATAATATTTAATGAAAAAATCAATTCCCAGTTAAAGTATAAATTGATCGATTTCAGACCCTTATCTACCATGAACTTTCACCATTTTTGCTGAACCGCATTAGCATCATATATTCTAGGTATTCTGAAAATTCCATAATTTTCCATCGATTATTTCATATGATTTCCCGTTTAAAGTGTTATCTATACATACCGACGCGGCCCGACGCGCTACGACAATCGATACATGTTCGATTGTCGTAGACCGTCTACGATATGGTTTTTTTATCGGCTCGCGTCGGTTCGCGTCGGGCCGCGTCATAAGGTCATAATCTTACATGTGTCTCCTTCTTCCATGTGAATATAGCACTTATTATATACCTGTGGCTGTATGAACTACGTATACTGCCCGCTCCTACCCATGGCGTATTTATACCCGTACGCCACACTGTGACGTACGGGGTATGTGATCACGTGACTAGGAAAGATTTCTATATTCTTAGGTATATATAATAATATGAAAACAGGCTGACTATCTTCGTACGTCAAAATACTTGGTAAAATTATTGATCGCATACATCCCTCTGACTACGTCATCGGGATGCATGTGATCAATAATTTTACCGCGTATTTTTGACGCACGAAGTTTCCGTATATTACTTCTGAGTAGTCCTTGTACTTTTTAATGTTCTCGTTTCCTTGCAGTCTCATAATCCTAATTGTATAGACCATTTTTATATGGGAAATCGTTGATTCAATTCATCTAATTTTTTTTTTTTTGGTCAATAAACTTTATTTTTTAAGAATTAAAATCTTTTCATACGATCTGCACACTATTGGATCTACTCGAGTCCCTCCCCGACACAACCACACATCGGAACCAGTTATTGTACAGCCTAATAAGGCCT
Organism: Alentia gelatinosa; assembly: GCA_950022655.1. Lineage (NCBI taxonomy): Eukaryota > Metazoa > Annelida > Polychaeta > Phyllodocida > Polynoidae > Alentia > Alentia gelatinosa. The sequence continues at coordinate 176,776,938 of OX465579.1, forward strand.
ATATCAGGCTCCCCTCGACAAGCCTAATTATACACACAGGTTGTGGGAAGCACCGCGTGGTGGCGGCACAGTCGCTAATGAATGTGAGTGGCGGGACGCTTCCAGAAGGTGGATCTAAGCTGCTAAATGAGAAGAAGTTTACACGGACTGGAGAATTAAGCTCCTGACGATCTGACACCTCGTAATCTATCTACCTCGTTTTCCACGAAGATTTTGATTTGATGTATCATCTGTGGACTTCTTTTTGTCCGAAAGATCCTTCCGCGGTCGTTTAACTTGTTTGAAAGTAGTACCACTGATACCTGAGCTCTGTGTTGGGAAAATTCCTCCTTTTAAGCCCAATACACATCTACCGATTTCGGAACATTTATGTGCCTTTGTCGGCGACAAACGGTAATTTGCCACAGGCGAAGCATCTTAACGGCCCTAGTCGGTAAATGTATGACAACTAGGCAAGGGTCAGCCAAAGATTTGTGAACCCCTCCTTGAGATGTTCTTTTGTTCCGACAAGGTGCCGTTTGATGTTCCTAAATCGCTCGCCAAAATGTTATCAACATGTTGATAAATCCAGTCGGCGACAACAGACATTGGTAAATGGCCCCTGATTGGGTGGCTGACATGGGCCAAGGGGTAACATAATTTGCCTGTGACAAGTTCACCAACTCTATATGATTTGAGAACTAATCATTCAACCCTGAGTTGCAAAATGTGTATTGTGCTTTGGTATTCATATAGAACTACCTGCATCCTGACTGTAGATGGGTGACGACCAATGGAAATGTGCTTTAAGGAGAAATAATATAATCGTGTATTGTGATTTATCACAAACCAACAACTCCTGGATTTCTAACTATGTGTAGCGTACCCTCTAGTCGCTGGAAGTGTTTTACCACTTCCGTGATCGTCAGCCGACCAGAGGTTCCGAGACTTCAGTTGCTACCCTGTACTTACCGTGCCAGTACAGGTGGGTTCGGCTTTACCCACTGGAAAGGGCAGAGAGATGCAGAATCTACCAACTACCGCTTATCTAGGAAGAAAAACCAGACTCCGGACTGTTTCTATTTACCGAACTTTTATTATGGTATTCTGTAGTATACAATCCGTTGATACTCCGGGGTATCAACTAGCGCGGGAAGAGATACGGGTCTCTTCAATGTCGAAAGGTGCTACAACACAACCTTACCAACACGTGAAGCTCCAGGCGTTCACTCTATACAGAGGCTCCGCAAGAAGTCCTGTCAACCCCCTGTGGACTCAGCCTTATATAGTGTTACGTAATGCGGGCGACCCCGTAGCATTTGCATACCGCGGGTCCGCCAGCTTTACCGCACAGCAGGGATCGGCTCTCGCGCCACCTAGCATGAAGTGAAACAGACGCTGCTCGACTACCCTGACCCCTACATATGTATTTTTTATCATTGATGAATATATACATGAATATTTATTACACTACGTTTCATAGTTATAGGGATATTTAAAGACAAATGCTGGTAGTTGGTTGATTTTTAAATTCATTAGATCTTTGTAAATAACCCTGGATATATAAGTTCCATATATCAGCAAATAGAAAATGCCGAAAGAATTGGCATGCCACCGTGCTAACTTCTATGGGAAGTCTATCTGAACATGTAAGTGGTTAACTATTGGTGTCCATGGGAAACTGCTATATTTTGACTTTGTTTCTAAATGGCACTGATGTTCTATTGCTATCTTCAAATAATTCTGGATTATAATAGTTGGAAACATGTACAAATGAGAAATGCTAAAATAAATACTATGTCACCATGCTAATTTCTATGGGAAGGTCATCTGAAGAAGGTAGGTGCTTATCTATTGGTGTCTATGGGAAACTGCTACATTTTCATGAAACCAGATGGCAGGACCAGTGTTAAATGTAGTAGAAAGAGGGGGCACTGCGATACCTACCCGCGTTTGTCTTTAAAAGTCAGTGCTACCACTGATAGATTTTTTTTTGTTTTTTGTTTTTGGAGCAGTTTTATTATCGTCAACAGTTTAACACAAGTACATAAATTCCAACAACATTACAAAGGATTCAGCCTTTCTTTGGGCCTTACGATACCCTGGTGGTCATTTGCAAGCTCTCTCTTTTTTCTTTTTTTTTATAATGGTTATAATACTAGCTAGCTAAATCTAATTTTGGAAAAAATTGCCACCCTCATGGATTTTGACTTAGTCGGTTTTTAAAGTGATATTGTCTTCACTTGACAGTAGTCCGTTTTGTCATGATTTAGACGTTCGTACATTATTCCCGTAGTGGACCCAACGAAGGTACATCCAAAGCACTTCACTTACTGAGGTGAGAGTTAGGATGGAGCTAGGGGCTACCGTCCAATGGTTAGACATGAGACGTAGAATAATGATAAAAAACATAAGAAAGTAGTAAGAAGGGAGACTAACAGGACCCTACAGTTAATGGAAATCAGAAAGAATGGGCTACAAGCGTTCATTCACCTAGAATAAATTTACATGCAATTATAATTCTTTGAACAATTTATCTAGGAATTTCGATAGATTTTTAGGATAACTAAAAAAAACTACTGTTTTCGTCGGCCAATGGAAACGAGGATATTCACGAGTAGCAACAGGTGTTTTCACACAGGTGTCCATAGTACAACGTCTCACCTGGGACGGTTCTCACCTGTCATTCCCACACCCTCTTACCTCATACAATCCCTTAAGGGGCCCCCAGCCCTTAGTGAGAACAGCCAGGGCTCGCCTGTTAACTACTCTTTACACCTGTTGTTTGGAGAAGTACCTGCAAAGAGATCCTCCCCTTCTCACTCTCCCCCCACTTTCCCCTCTCCCGGACACTCTCCAAGCACAGTTCTCAAATGTCAAGGCCCTCGGGCGACAGCGTCGTTACCTGGAGAGTGTGAAGTAGGATGTACGAGTCTCTGTAAGGACACCAAGAAAAAATAAAGACCCACTCAAATTGTGTGCTTCGCTGCAGGCCTTTTGCCGGATACTAGGAATGACCTCTCAGAATTATATGCTGGAGTGGGGACTCGTCTTTTTAAGTGCAGATTTGTGTAGTTTTCCGGGGAATTCCCGTGAACGGGACCTCATTTTGTCTCGTCAAATTATTCCTGTTGGACTTGCAGCCATACAGGGCCGACTACAAGAGGATGATACTTCAGAAATGATAAAAAAAAACAACTTTAGAATTTCAAATTGTTTGCAAGTTCTTGCCAATATGAGGTTAAATTCTAATTCTTACACGATCCGCAGGGAAATATGTATTGGTGCTGGTGAGATTTTAAAGAAGAAACCAAGTTCTCCACGAGTTTGATGTGGAGGGATATGAACGAGGTGACAGCTGAGTGAATATCACATAACACTCAAACTTCTTTGACCAAAACGAGTAGCTTTCTGTATTTATCTCACCAATGTACATACTAAAGGAGTACAGGATATAGACCATGGAGAACAGACTGCAATACGCGTAGGGGCATGGAGAACGAGTTCCCAATGTTAAAGGCTAAGGTAATAAACGGTTCTAAACTCTTGACCTGAATATTGCGAGATCTTCAGCCATAAAGGGTTGAGCTTAAGGTCTTGGAGAGATATGCCTTTGGAAGAATCATGCTGTTGGCGTTATCCACGCGGATTTGACTCTAGAGAGTTTGAAACACATTTTAAGGGGACCACTTGGTTTTGAATTTAGATGTCCGCGCTTGAGCTATGCAGGAGGAATCTAGAGAGGTCGGATTTTAGATATAAAGGTTTCTAGCCGCAACACCCAGTGGCCAAAGATTAGAGGCAAGAAACTGGACATGAGGGCTTAGGCCAAGTCCCCTGAACATGTGGCTGAGGCCCTGGGGGCTTTAGGCGAGGGATAGGCCTAAAGGAAGGCGGGGCCTAGGCCTACAGGAGGGGGAGATGTCGGGGGACGCCAGTGGCGCCACCCTACGGGGAGGGCAGTATTTATAGGCTATAAACCCAGTGAGCGATAAAAGGGCGGTCCCGGATCAGAGCCACCAGATGGCGTGCCGTAAGCGACGCCGCCCAGCATGCACCGCGCCTAATCCCGTCCCATCCCGAGACGCGGCGAGATACGACGAGATTGGCCGCCTGGCGGCGTTAGCCCGCGAGATCAATGCCATCATCCGTCGTCAGGGGTCGCTGCGGGCCCGGACGCGCTGACGTAATGTCATCCGGAAGACCAGCCCGCCCCCTGCCGGTAAACTTGTGAACTGTTTGTGTGCTCGGTCAAGAAAAATACGTCGGCCATAAGGATCAAGGGTGAGGCTTCCCCGACAAGCCTGCATAAACCGCCACCTAGTGCAGGTTGTAGTACTAGCTGTTGCGCTGTCTGACTAGTTTATTCCACTAGCTGACGGAATAGTGTAATACTGGAATGGTTTATACCACTAGTTGATACCTTAGTTTATCTCACTAGCTGATGGATTAGTGTAATACTGGAATAGTTTATACTACTAGTTGATACCTTAGTTCATCTCACTAGTTGATGGATTAATGTATACTAATTGCTACTGGAATAGTTCATACTACTAGTTGACACACTAGTTTTTTTTATACCTAATGTCCATAGAAAACACATGGACAGCGTGTAAAATCTACATACCCAGACCATACAGATATATTGTATGCTCCAGGCTGCAAAACCCGGCACATACGGGAAAATAGGGCGTATGAAAAAATAGTGCGTACCTAAATGAGACTCATATTGTTACCGCCCTTGTCAGGAAAAGGTGCATGATAAATACAATATTAAGTGGTTTTAGAAAAAAGCGGTTGTATGCTCCACGAAGTTGAATATGCGCAATATCCTCGCATACGCTCGGATATTACTACGCGTCAACTCCTCGTATCTGAAACCAGTCAATATTACTTATATATTATATAAATGATAATGTTACTCCTAACTCTATATTACTTCAGGAAACTACCATATTTAACTGCCATTCGCTAATTCCAATTTGTATATACTACTACCATGCGGTATCACTATTCCCTTACTCCAATTTGTATATACTACTACCATGCGGTATCACTATTCGCTAACTCCAATTTGTATATACTACTACCATGCGGTATCACTATTCCCTTACTCCAATTTGTATATACTACTACCATGCGGTACCACTATTCGCTAACTCCAATTTGTATATACTACTGCCATGCGGTACCACTATTCCCTTACTCCAATGTGTATATACTACTACCATGCGGTATCACTATTCCCTTACTCCAATCTGTATATACTACTACCATGCGGTGGGTGGCGGTAGGTGTCTGGGGTGGTGGTTGGTGGAAATTGTCTGGGGTGGTGGGTGCTGGGAGGTGTATAGGGTGAGGTGGTGTATATACAGAGTCACCCCAACCTCTCGTCTACTGATGAGACCGAGGACTGACTCCACAGGGAGGGGTCAGGGGTGAGGTGGTGTATATACAGAGTCACCTCAACCCCTCGTCTACTGATGAGACCGAGGACTGACTCCACAGGGAGGGGTCAGGGGTGAGGTGGTGTATATACAGAGTCACCTCAACCCCTCGTATACTGATGAGACCGAGGACTGACTCCACAGGGAGGTGTCTGGGGTGAGGTGGTGTATATACAGAGTCACCCCAACCCCTCGTCTACTGATGAGACCGAGTACTGACTCCACAGGGAGGTGTCTGGGGTGAGGTGGTGTATATACAGAGTCACCTCAACCCCTCGTCTACTGATGAGACCGAGTACTGACTCCACAGGGAGGGGTCTGGGGTGAGGTGGTGTATATACAGAGTCACCTCAACCCCTCGTCTACTGATGAGACCGAGTACTGACTCCACAGGGAGGGGTCTGGGGTGAGGTGGTGTATATACAGAGTCACCTCAACCCCTCGTCTACTGATGAGACCGAGGACTGAGTCCACAGGGAGGGGTGTGGGGTGAGGTGGTGTATATACAGAGTCACCTCAACCCCTCGTCTACTGATGAGACCGAGTATAGAGTCCACAGGGAGGGATGTGGGGTGAGGTGGTGTATATACAGAGTCACCTCAACCCCTCGTCTACTGATGAGACCTAGTATAGAGTCCACAGGGAGGGGTCTGAGGTGAGGTGGTGTTTATACAGAGTCACCTCAACCTCTCGTCTACTGATGAGACCGAGTATAGAGTCCACAGGGAGGGGTCTGAGGTGAGGTGGTGTATATACAGAGTCACCTCAACCCCTCGTCTACTGATGAGACCGAGTATAGAGTCCACAGGGAGGGGTGTGGGGTGAGGTGGTGTATATACAGAGTCACCTCAACCCCTCGTCTACTGATGAGACCGAGTATAGAGTCCACAGGGAGGGGTCTGAGGTGAGGTGGTGTATATACAGAGTCACCTCAACCTCTCGTCTACTGATGAGACCGAGTATAGAGTCCACAGGGAGGGGTCTGAGGTGAGGTGGTGTATATACAGAGTCACCTCAACCCCTCGTCTACTGATGAGACCGAGTATAGAGTCCACAGGGAGGGGTCTGAGGTGGGGTGGTGTATATACAGAGTCACCTCAACCCCTCGTCTACTGATGAGACCGAGTATAGAGTCCACAGGGAGGGGTCTGAGGTGGGGTGGTGTATATACAGAGTCACCTCAACCCCTCGTCTACTGATGAGACCGAGGACTGAGTCCACAGGGAGGGGTGTGGGGTGAGGTGGTGTATATACAGAGTCACCTCAACCCCTCGTCTACTGATGAGACCGAGGACTGAGTCCACAGGGAGGGGTCTGGGGTGAGGTGGTGTATATACAGAGTCACCTCAACCCCTCGTCTACTGATGAGACCGAGTACTGACTCCACAGGGAGGGGTCTGGGGTGAGGTGGTGTATATACAGAGTCACCTCAACCCCTCGTCTACTGATGAGACCGAGGACTGAGTCCACAGGGAGGGGTCAGGGGTGAGGTGGTGTATATACAGAGTCACCTCAACCCCTCGTCTACTAATGAGACCGATCACAGTCCACAGGGAGGGGTCTGGGGTGAGGTGGTGTATATACAGAGTCACCTCAACCCCTCGTCTACTAATGAGACCGATCACAGTCCACAGGGAGGGGTCCGTGGTGAGGTGGTGTATATACAGAGTCACCTCAACCCCTCGTCTACTGATGAGACCGAGGACTGAGTCCACAGGGAGGGGTCTGAGGTGAGGTGGTGTATATACAGAGTCACCTCAACCCCTCGTCTACTGATGAGACCGAGTATAGAGTCCACAGGGAGGGGTCTGAGGTGAGGTGGTGTATATACAGAGTCACCTCAACCCCTCGTCTACTGAGGAGACCGAGTATAGAGTCCACAGGGAGGGGTCTGAGGTGGGGTGGTGTATATACAGAGTCACCTCAACCCCTCGTCTACTGATGAGACCGAGGACTGAGTCCACAGGGAGGGGTCAGGGGTGAGGTGGTGTATATACAGAGTCACCCCAACCCCTCGTCTACTGATGAGACTAAGTACTGACTCCACAGGGAGGGGTCTGGGGTGAGGTGGTGTATATACAGAGTCACTCCGACCCCTCGTCTACTGATGAGACTAAGTACTGACTCCACAGGGAGGGGTCTGGGGTGAGGTGGTGTATATACAGAGTCACCTCAACCCCTCGTCTACTGATAAGACCGAGGACTCGGTCCACAGGGAGGGTCTGGGGTGAGGTGGTGTATATACAGAGTCACCTCAACCCCTCGTCTACTGATGAGACCGAGGACTCGGTCCACAGGGAGGGGTCTGGGGTGGGGTGGTGTATATACAGAGTCACCTCAACCCCTCGTCTACTGATGAGACTGAGGACTGAGTCCACAGGGAGGGGTCTGGGGTTAGGTGGTGTATATACAGAGTCACCCCAACCCCTCGTCTACTGACGAGACCGAGTATAGAGTCCACAGGGAGGGGTCTGGGGTGAGGTGGTGTATATACAGAGTCACCTCAACCCCTCGTCTACTGGTGAGACCGAGGACTCGGTCCACAGGGAGGGGTCTGGGGTGGGGTGGTGTATATACAGAGTCACCTCAACCCCTCGTCTACTGATGAGACCGAGGACTCGGTCCACAGGGAGGGTCTGGGGTGAGGTGGTGTATATACAGAGTCACCTCAACCCCTCGTCTACTGTGACCGAGGACTCGGTCCACAGGGAGGGTCTGGGGTGAGGTGGTGTATATACAGAGTCACCTCAACCCCTCGTCTACTGATGAGACCGAGGACTCGGTCCACAGGGAGGGTCTGGGGTGAGGTGGTGTATATACAGAGTCACCTCAACCCCTCGTCTACTGATGAGACCGAGGACTCGGTCCACAGGGAGGGTCTGGGGTGAGGTGGTGTATATACAGAGTCACCTCAACCCCTCGTCTACTGATGAGACCGAGTACTGACTCCACAGGGAGGGGTCTGGGGTGAGGTGGTGTATATACAGAGTCACCTCAACCCCTCGTCTACTGATGAGACTGAGGACTGAGTCCACAGGGAGGGTCTGGGGTTAGGTGGTGTATATACAGAGTCACCCCAACCCCTCGTCTACTGATGAGACCGAGTATAGAGTCCACAGGGAGGGGTCTGGGGTGAGGTGGTGTATATACAGAGTCACCTCAACCCCTCGTCTACTGATGAGACTGAGTATAGAGTCCACAGGGAGGGGTCTGGGGTGAGGTGGTGTATATACAGAGTCACCTCAACCCCTCGTCTACTGATGAGACCGAGGACTCGGTCCACAGGGAGGGTCTGGGGTGAGGTGGTGTATATACAGAGTCACCTCAACCCCTCGTCTACTGATGAGACTGAGTATAGAGTCCACAGGGAGGGGTCTGGGGTGAGGTGGTGTATATACAGAGTCACCCCAACCCCTCGTCTACTGATGAGACCGAGGACTCGGTCCACAGGGAGGGTCTGGGGTGAGGTGGTGTATATACAGAGTCACCTCAACCCCTCGTCTACTGATGAGACTGAGTATAGAGTCCACAGGGAGGGGTCTGGGGTGAGGTGGTGTATATACAGAGTCACCTCAACCCCTCGTCTACTGATGAGACCGAGGACTCGGTCCACAGGGAGGGTCTGGGGTGAGGTGGTGTATATACAGAGTCACCTCAACCCCTCGTCTACTGATGAGACTGAGTATAGAGTCCACAGGGAGGGGTCTGGGGTGAGGTGGTGTATATACAGAGTCACCTCAACCCCTCGTCTACTGATGAGACTGAGTATAGAGTCCACAGGGAGGGGTCTGGGGTGAGGTGGTGTATATACAGAGTCACCTCAACCCCTCGTCTACTGATGAGACCGAGGACTCGGTCCACAGGGAGGGTCTGGGGTGAGGTGGTGTATATACAGAGTCACCTCAACCCCTCGTCTACTGATGAGACCGAGTTCTGAGTCCACAGGGAGGGGTCTGGGGTGAGGTGGTGTATATACAGAGTCACCTCAACCCCTCGTCTACTGATGAGACCGAGGACTCGGTCCACAGGGAGGGTCTGGGGTGAGGTGGTGTATATACAGAGTCACCTCAACCCCTCGTCTACTGATGAGACCGAGTTCTGAGTCCACAGGGAGGGGTCTGGGGTGAGGTGGTGTATATACAGAGTCACCTCAACCCCTCGTCTACTGATGAGACCGAGGACTCGGTCCACAGGGAGGGTCTGGGGTGAGGTGGTGTATATACAGAGTCACCTCAACCCCTCGTCTACTGATGAGACCGAGTTCTGAGTCCACAGGGAGGGGTCTGGGGTGAGGTGGTGTATATACAGAGTCACCTCAACCCCTCGTCTACTGATGAGACCGAGGACTCGGTCCACAGGGAGGGTCTGGGGTGAGGTGGTGTATATACAGAGTCACCTCAACCCCTCGTCTACTGATGAGACCGAGTTCTGAGTCCACAGGGAGGGTCTGGGGTGAGGTGGTGTATATACAGAGTCACCTCAACCCCTCGTCTACTGATGAGACTGAGTATAGAGTCCACAGGGAGGGTCTGGGGTGAGGTGGTGTATATACAGAGTCACCTTAACCCCTCGTCTACTGATGAGACCGAGTTCTGAGTCCACAGGGAGGGGTCTGGGGTTAGGTGGTGTATATACAGAGTCACCTCAACCCCTCGTCTACTGATGAGACTGAGTATAGAGTCCACAGGGAGGGTCTGGGGTGAGGTGGTGTATATACAGAGTCACCTTAACCCCTCGTCTACTGATGAGACCGAGTTCTGAGTCCACAGGGAGGGGTCTGGGGTGAGGTGGTGTATATACAGAGTCACCTCAACCCCTCGTCTACTGATGAGACCGAGGACTGAGTCCACAGGGAGGGTCAGGGGTGAGGTGGTGTATATACAGAGTCACCCCAACCCCTCGTCTACTGATGAGACCAAGGACTGAGTCCACAGGGAGGGGTGTGGGGTGAGGTGGTGTATATACAGAGTCACCTCAACCCCTCGTCTACTGATGAGACCGAGGACTGAGTCCACAGGGAGGGTCAGGGGTGAGGTGGTGTATATACAGAGTCACCCCAACCCCTCGTCTACTGATGAGACCGAGTACTGACTCCACAGGGAGGGGTCAGGGGTGAGGTGGTGTATATACAGAGTCACCTCAACCCCTCGTCTACTGATGAGACCGAGTATAGAGTCCACAGGGAGGGGTCTGGGGTGAGGTGGTGTATATACAGAGTCACCTCAACCCCTCGTCTACTGATGAGACCGAGTATAGAGTCCACAGGGAGGGTCTGGGGTGAGGTGGTGTATATACAGAGTCACCCCAACCCCTCGTCTACTGATGAGACCGAGTACTGACTCCACAGGGAGGGGTGTGGGGTGAGGTGGTGTATATACAGAGTCACCCCAACCCCTCGTCTACTGATGAGACCGAGTACTGACTCCACAGGGAGGGGTGTGGGGTGAGGTGGTGTATATACAGAGTCACCCCAACCCCTCGTCTACTGATGAGACCGAGTACTGACTCCACAGGGAGGGGTGTGGGGTGAGGTGGTGTATATACAGAGTCACCTCAACCCCTCGTCTACTGATGAGACCGAGGACTCGGTCCACGGGGAGGTGTCCACCACAGATGGCACCCTGACACGCGGGAGTCGGGACTCAGGACGAGGGGCAGGTCTCAGGGGGCCGCTCCAGCACGCAAGGCCCCCCTCAGTGTGGGTGAGAAGTGTGTTGGTTTTTTAAAGGGATTTTAGTCACCATTTCTGTGTGTACAGTTCTTCCAATGGTTACTGTGTCTTAAGTGTGGGTGAGAAGTGGGAAGAACTTCTCACCCGCACACCTCACCCACACCCCTCACCCACACCCCTCACCCACACCCCTCACCCATACCCCTCACCCACACCCCTCACCCATACCCCTCACCCGAACCCCTCACCCACACCCCTCACCCACACCCCTCACCCACACCCCTCACCCACATGCCCTCACCCACACACCCCTCTCACACACACCCCTCACCCACACCCCACACCAACACCCCTCACCCACACCCCTCACCCACACCCCTCACCCACACACCTCACCCACACCCCACACCCACACCCCACACCCACACCCCTTACCCACACCCCACACCCACACCCCTCACCCACACCCCTCACCCACACCCCTCACCCACACGCCTCACCCACACCCCTCACCCACACCCCACACCCACACCCCACACCCACACCCCTCACCCACACCCACACCCAACACCCACCTTCTCCCGCTGACACCTCTCCTGCAGCCAGCTTCATCGATCTGCGCGTGTCTTTGTCGACCGGCTCCAATTTGTTATCGCGATGCTTCATTTGTTGCGCTTACCTTCAAACGGCGATCTTCAAACGGCCATTGGTGAGCTGCGGCCTCGTCCGCCGCCACCCTCTGACACTCCAACACCCTCTACGAACTCCAACATCCGCCGCCAGTACCCGCCACCCTCTGACACTCCCTCTACCAACTCTCACACCCGCCGCCAGTACCCGCCACCCTCTGACACTCACTCTACCAACTATCACACCCGCCGCCAGTACCCGCCACCCTCTGACACTCCCTCTACCAACTCTCACACCCGCCGCCAGTACCCGCCACCCTCTGACACTCCAACACCCTCTACGAACTCCAACATCCGCCGCCTGTACCCGCCACCCTCTGACACTCCCTCTACCAACTCTCACACCCGCCGCCAGTACCCGCCACCCTCTGACACTCCAACACCCTCTACGAACTCCAACATCCGCCGCCTGTACCCGCCACCCTCTGACACTCACTCTACCAACTCTCACACCCGCCGCCAGTACCCGCCACCCTCTGACACTCCCTCTACCAACTCTCACACCCGCCGCCAGTACCCGCCACCCTCTGACACTCCAACACCCTCTACGAACTCCAACATCCGCCGCCTGTACCCGCCACCCTCTGACACTCACTCTACCAACTCTCACACCCGCCGCCAGTACCCGCCACCCTCTGACACTCAGTCTACCAACTCTCACACCCGCCGCCAGTACCCGCCACCCTCTCACACTCCCTCTACCAACTCTCACACCTGCCGCCAGTACCCGCCACCCTCTCACACTCCCTCTACCAAGTCCAACGTCCATCGCCAGTACCTGCCACCCTCTCACACTCTCTCTACCAACTCCAACGTCCATCGCCAGTACCCGCCACCCTCTCATACTCTCTCTACCAACTCCAACGTCCACCGCCAGTATCTGCCACCCTCTCACACTCCCTCTACCAGCTCCAATGTGCACCGCCAGTATCTGCCACCCTCTCACACTCCCTCTACCAGCTCCAATGTGCACCGCCAGTATCTGCCACCCTCTCACACTCCCTCTACCAGCTCCAATGTGCACCGCCAGTACCCGCCACCCTCTGACACTCTCTCTACCAACTCTCACACCCACCGCCAGTACCTGCCACCCTCTGACACTCACTCTACCAGCTCTCACACCCACCGCCAGTACCCGCCACCCTCTGACACTCACTCTACCAACTCTCACACCCGCCGCCAGTACCTGCCGCCCTCTGACACTCACTCTACGAACTCTCACACCCGCCGCCAGTACCTGCCACCCTCTGACACTCACTCTACCAACTCCAACGTCCACCGCCAGTACCCGTCACCCTCTGACACTCTCTCTACCAACTCTCACACCCGCCGCCAGTACCCGCCACCCTCGGACACTCCCTCTACAAACTCTCGCACCCGCCGCCAGTACCCGCCACCCTCTGACACTCACTCTACCAACTCTCACACCCGCCGCCAGTACCCGCCACCCTCTGACACTCCCTCTACCAGCTCTCACACCCGCCGCCAGTACCTGCCACCCTCTGACACTCTCTACCAACTCTCACACCCGCCGCCAGTACCCGCCACCCTCTGACACTCTCTCTACCAGCTCCAACGTCCGCCGCCAGTACCTGCCGCCCTCTGACACTCTCTCTACCAACTCTCACACCCGCCGCCAGTACCTGCCACCCTCTGACACTCTCTCTCTACCAACTCACACGTCCACCGCCTGTACCCGCCACCCTCTCACACTCCCTCTACCGACTCCAACGTCCACCGCCAGTACCTGCCACCCTCTGACACTCTCTCTACCAACTCCAACGTCCACCGCCAGTACCTGCCACCCTCTCACACTCCCTCTACCAACTCTAACGTGCACCGCCAGTACCTGCCACCCTCTCACACTCCCTCTACCAACTCCAACGTCCACCGCCAGTACCTGCCACCCTCTGACACTCCCTCTACCAGCTCCCAACGTCCACAGCAAGTACCTGCCACCCTCTGACACTCTCTCTACCAACTCCAACGTCCACCACCAGTACCTGCCACCCTCTCACACTCCCTCTACCAACTCCAATGTCCACCGCCAGTACCTGCCACCCTCTGACACTCCCTCTACCAACACCAACGTCCACAGCCAGTACCTTCACCCTCTGACACTCACTCTACCAACTCACACGTCGACCGCCAGTACCTCCACCCTCTGACACTCCCTCTACCAACTCACACGTCGACCGCCAGTACCTGCCACCCTCTGACACTCCCTCTACCAACACCAACGTCCACAGCCAGTACCTTCACCCTCTGACACTCACTCTACCAACTCACACGTCGACCGCCAGTACCTCCACCCTCTGACACTCACTCTACCAACTCACACGTCGACCGCCAGTACCTCCACCCTCTGACACTCCCTCTACCAACTCACACGTCGACCGCCAGTACCTCCACCCTCTGACACTCCCTCTACCGACTCACACGTCGACCGCCAGTACCTGCCACCCTCTGACACTCCCTCTACCAACACCAACGTCCACAGCCAGTACCTCCACCCTCTGACACTCCCTCTACCGACTCACACGTCGACCGCCAGTACCTGCCACCCTCTGACACTCCCTCTACCAACACCAACGTCCACAGCCAGTACCTCCACCCTCTGACACTCACTCTACCAACTCCAACGTCCACCGCCTGTACCCGCCACCCTCTGACACTCAATCTACCAGCTACAACGTCCACCGCCAGTACCTGCCACCCTCTGACACTCTCTCTACCAACTCTCACACCAGCGGCCAGTACCTGCCACCCTCTGACACTCCCTCTACCAGCTCCAACGTCCACCGCCAGTACCTGCCACCCTCTCACACTCTCTCTACTCACTCTCACACCCACCGCCAGTACCTGCCACCCTCTCACACTCTCTCTACTCACTCTCACACCCACCGCCAGTACCTGCCACCCTCTGACACTCTCTCTACCAACTCCAACGTCCACCGCCAGTACCTGCCACCCTCTGACACTCCCTCTACCAACTCCAACGTCTACCACTAGTACCTGCCACCCTCTGACACTCCCTCTACCAACTCTCACACCCGCCGCCTGTACCCGCCACCCTCTGACACTCCCTCTACCAACTCCAACGTCCTCTCCAGTATCTGCCACCCTCTGACACTCTCTCTACCAACTCACACGTCCACCGCCAGTACCTGCCACCCTCTGACACTCCCTTTACCAACTCCAACGTCCACCGCCAGTACCTGCCACCCTCTGACACTCTCTCTACCAACTCCAACGTCCCTTCCCGTACTCACCACACTCTCAGTCTCCTTCTACCACCTCCAATGTCCCTTCTCACACCTGCCACCCTCTGAGATTACCTCTGCCAACTCGAACATCCCTTCCTGCACCCGCCACCCTCTCACACTCCCTCTACCAACTCGAAAATCCCTTCTCACACTCCCCTCCCTCTAAGACTCCCTCTACCAAGTCCATTGTCCCTTCCCATACCCGCCACCCTCTGCCGCCTCTACCACCTCCAACGTTCCTTCCCATGCCCACCACCCTCTGAGACTCTCTCTACCAACTCCAATGTCTGCTGCCCGTACCCGCCACCCTACGAGACTCCCTCTACCAGCTCTAACGTCCCTTCCCATACCCACTACCCTCCCAGACTCCCTCTACCAACTCCAACATCCCTTCTCGTACCCGCCACCCTCTCACACTCTCTACCAACTCCAACGATCTCCCCCATACCCGCCATACCAGCCACACCTCTGAGACTCCTTCTACCAGCTCTAACGTCCCTTCCCATACCCACTACCCTCCCAGACTCCCTTACTAACTCCAACATCCCTTCTCATACTCGCCAATCTCAGACTCGCTCTACCACCTCTAACATCCCTTCCCATACCAACCACCCTCTGAGACTCTCTCTACCAACTCCATCGTCCATTCCCGTACCCGCCACCCTACGAGACTCAGTCTACCAACTCCAATATCCCTTCCCATACCCGCCAGCCTCTGAGACTCAGTCTACCAACTATAACGTCTCTTCCCATACCAACCACTCTCTGAGACTCTCTACCAACTCCAACGTCCCTTCCCATACCCGCCACCCTCTGAGACTCCCTCTCCTAACTATAACGTCCCTTTTACACCCGCCACCCTCTGAGAATTTCTTCTACCAACTCCAACGTCTATTCTCACACGAGCAACTCACACCCCGATTGCGTAGCCTACAAACCTCTTCAAACCCCTCCTCACACCCCACTCTCTTACCTCACCCCTCATAACCCTCTCACACCCTCTCACACCCTCTCACACCCCTCCTTACACCCCACTCTCTTACCTCACCTCTCACACCCTCTCACACCCCTCCTTACACCCCACTTACTTACCTCACCCTCACACCCCTCTCACACCCCTCTTTACAGCCAACAACCTTACCTCACCCCTCACACCCCTCCTTACCCTTTACTTCCCTACCTCACCCCTCACACCCTCTCACACCCCTCCTTACACCCCACTTACTTACCTCACCCTCACACCCCTCTCACACCCCTCCTTACACCCCACTTACTTACCTCACCCTCACCCCCCTCTCACACCCCTCTTTACAGCCAACAACCTTACCTCACCCCTCACACCCCTCCTTACCCTTTACTTCCCTACCGCACCCCTCACACCCCTCTCACACCCCTCCTTACACCCCACTCTCTTACCTCACCCCTCACACCCCTCCCTACACCCCACACCTCCTATCACCCAACATCCATACTTCACCCTTTCACATCCTTCCCTACACCCCACAGCCTCACCTGACCTCACACCCCTCCCTCATCCCTCTCACACCCTCCCCCATTTCACACCCAGCACCAGTCCCAGCATCACACCACACCCCTCCCTCATCCCTCTCACACCCTTCCTTACACCCCACAGCCTCACCTGACCTCACACCCCTCCCTCGTCCCTCTCACACCCCACTCACACCCAGCACCAGTCCCAGCATCACCTCACACCCCTCCCTCATCCCTCTCTCACCCCTCTCTCACCCTTCCTTACACCCCACAGCCTCACCTGACCTCACAGCCCTCCCTCATCCCTCTCACACCCCTTTCACACCCAGCACCAGTCTCAGCCTGACCTCACACCCCTCCCTCATCCCTCTCACACACTTCCTTACACCCCACAGCCTCACCTGACCTCACATCCCTCCCTCATCCCTCTCTCACTCCTCTCTCACCCTTCCTTACACCCCACAGCCTCACCTGACCTCACACCCCTCCCTCGTCCCTATCACACCCCACCCCACTCACACCCAGCACCAGTCCCTGCCTGACCTCACACCCCTCCCTCATCCCTCTCACACCCCTCCTTACACCCCACAGCCTCACCTGACCTCACACCCCTCCCTCATCCCTCTCACACCCCACCCCACTCACACCCAGTCTCAGCCTCACCTCATTTCCATCCAGCCTCAATTTCCCCAAATGTTTGTTTCATTCGGGGTCGAATGTGCCGGGTCGCGCATGCGCTGAGCCGGGCAGGCCGCGTCGATTATTCCGGAATATTCGGGTGTGTGTGTGTGTGTGTGTGGGGGGGGGGGGGGACTCAGAGAGAGAGGAGGGGGGGGGGGGGTGTGGGGAGGACTCAGAGAGAGGGGGGATGGGATAGGGTGATCCCCCCTCTCCCTTCTCCCCCCATGGAAAGGCAGATTAGGAGACTGACACGAGCCTCACGGTGGTAGGGATGGTTTTAATGTAGGTGGGGGTGGTCGAGAGGATATATGTAGTGATAGTCATAGAAGGCAATGGTGATTGGTATCATTGGTGAGGGTGGTAGAATTATATATAGCGAGGATATTTAGTGATAGTCATAGAAGGGCTATGGTGACTAGTATCATTGGCGAGGGTGGTTGAATTATATTTAGTGAAGGTATGTAGTGATAGAGGGGCTATGGTGATTACAGGTAGTATTATTGGTGAGGGTGGTAGAATTATAGAGTGAAGGTGTGTTGTGATAGCCATAGAAGGCAATGGTGATTGGTATCATTGGTGAGGGTGGTAGAATTATATATGGTGAAGGTATGTAGTGATAGAAGGGCTATGGTGATTACAGGTAGTATTATTGGTGAGGGTGGTAGAATTATATATAGTGAGGGTGTGTTGTGATAGTCATAGAAGGGCAATGGTGACTAGTATTCTTAGTGAGGGTGGTGGTATTGTATCAGTCATATATTTTATGTCATATATATGCATACATATTGTATATATATTATATATCATATATACGAATATACATATATATTGTATATATATATATATATATATATATATATATATATATATATATATATAATTAGTACATTTTTAGAACCATGTGTCTTGACTTGTCTGTCTTGACTTGTTAAAGTGTGGTCTTCTGAAAAATTATTTTTTTATATATATATATATGTATATGGAGAAACTGACAGAGACAGACAAGAGAAAGTAAAATAGAGATGGAGACAGCCGGAGGATGGACAGAGAGAGACATATAGATAGACAGACAGAGACATACGGAGACAGACAGGGAAACTGAGAGGTACACAGACAGAGGTATCTCCATCTCTATATGTATATAGGAGACTGGGCCTTGATAGTAGAGTATTGATCAGTGGTATGACTGGAATACACAGGTAAGTCCGCCTCAAGGAAGGGCGGCTGTGGGCTGTGGTACGAGCGTTCTCTCTATACCCTACGAGTAGCTCGCGCCACACACATATACACACATATAGCCAGCCAATAAGAAACGTCGTTTCAGGGCCGTGACCAACTCCGGGTCGCCCCCTACCGACGACAAAGAGAAAAAGAACCCGCCCAGCCAATTTCCAATCAGGTGGCCGAGGGACCAGGAGGAGCGTGCTCATAAACTGGGCGCGACGGGGACCCAGTCAATGAGCACGGAGTGGAGCGGGGCGGCGGGGCGGCGGGGCGGCGGGGCGGCGGGGCCCGGAGGCCGTCAGTCACCGCCGCCCAGACACGGGGTCAGCCCGGCCCTGCCCCGGAGGAAGGCGGGGGACGGGGGACGGGGGACGGGGGACGGGGGACGGGGGACGGGGGACGGGGCACGGGGCACGGGGCACGGGGGACAGGGGATAGGGGACGGGGGACGGGGGACGGGGGACGGGGAACGGGGGACCGGGGGGACGGGGGACGGGGCACGGGGGACTGGGGGGACGGGGCACGGGGCACGGGGCACGGGGCACGGGGCACGGGGCACGGGGCACGGGGCACGGGGCACGGGGCACGGGGCACGGGGCACGGGGGACAGGGGATAGGGGACAGGGGACGGGGGACGGGGCACGGGGGGACGGGGCACGGGGCACGGGGGACCGGGGGGACGGGGCACGGGGCACGGGGCACGGGGCACGGGGCACGGGGCACGGGGGACAGGGGATAGGGGGGACAGGGAATCGGGGGGATGGAGAATCGGGGGGATGGGTGACAGGGGATGGTCACCCCCTGGGGCGCCTCCAGAGCGGCTAAAACATGCCAAGCAAGGAACAGCGATTTCCGGAATCGCAAACACAAAATGGCATATATCTGTGACATAATTTGAGTGTTTTTTTCCTGGGAAAATCGGTGAAATCGGCATAGTTTGGGCCTGATTTTCCATGTGGCTTTTTACCACATTATTTCATATTCACATTGATTATTGCTTCGGAGATGTTAAATTATCAATGGGAGATGTTTTTATGAAATAATATCACACATGCACGCCATTTTGTGATGTCAATTCTTTAAATCGCTGTTTCTTGGCATCTCCAGCTGATGCCGAGGACACACCAAGTGAGTCACGGCGGCGATATCTGAAATCGCCAACACAAAGATGCTAAAATATTGGTGGGAGATATTATTCTGAAATAATATTTCACATATACTGGCCATTTTGTGTTGGCGATTCTGGAGATCGCTACCATTTCTCACTTGGTGTGTCTCCAGCATTAAGCAGGAGACACACTAAGTGAAAAACGCAGTGATTTCTGGAATCGCCAACATAAAGTGGCATGCATGTAAGCTACTATTACATGTTTTTGCTTATTGTTCCTGAGATGCCAAATCATTGGTGGGAGATATTACTAAATGAGAAATTTCTTACTGAAATGATATCGCACATATACGCCAATTTCTGTTAGCGATTTCAGAGATCGCTGCTGTAACTTGCTGGGTATGCCCCAAGCTTAACTGCCATTGTCGGCGGAAGGGGGCTGGGGGGGGGGGGGGGGGGGAATGCCGGCGGCGGGGACCCAGTCTGAGGCCAATAGACTGGGCACCGGTCTCTGATGGAGAGAAGGAGGCAGTGGGAGGGACGGAGGAGTAGGGTCATGGGGCAGAGATTTAAACTCCGGAGGTCGTCGATTCTCTAGTTCACCTCGCCACAATTCACAGAGCTGTCTGTATAGACCAGACATTCACATGGCCCCCAGTAACGGTATTATGAAAGGTAATGGACTCAGAGCTACTAGGGCTGGAGTCGGTGACTTGTTCAGTGCCGCGGAGGTTATATTTGTCACACATTAAGGAGTATTTACCGTCTATTTCTGTAGAGAAGCCTTTAGACTCACTGATTCATGCCATTCACGAGCACAATATTGACTGGTTACATACACAATAATGACTGGCTTTGTGTACGAGTGGCCGTAATCTCTGAGTAGTTGACGCGTAGTGATATCCGAGCGATTAGCGAGGATATAACTTCGTCAACTACGAGGCGCATACAGATATTATATTATCCACATAATACAAAGTGTCCATAGTAAACGTATAGGAACTCTGTATGGACATACCCGGCGCAAACAGATAAGTTATATTATAGACCTAATACAAAGAGTCCATGGTAAACCTATAAGAACTCTGTATGGCCATACCCGCCGCATACAGATATGTTATATCATCCACCTAATACAAAGAGTCCATAGTAAACCTATAAGAACTCTGTATGAACATACCCGCCGCATACAGATATGTTATATTATACACCTAATACAAAGTGTCCATAGTAAACCTATAGGAACTCTATATGGACATACCCGGCGCATACAGACAAGTTATATTATAGACCTAATACAAAGAGTCCATAGTAAACCTATAAGAACTCTGTATGAACATACCCGCCGCATACAGATATGTTATATTATACACCTAATACAAAGTGTCCATAGTAAACCTATAGGAACTCTATATGGACATACCCGGCGCATACAGATATGTTATATTATCCACATAATACAAAGCGTCCATAGTAAACCTATAGGAACTCTATATGGACATACCCGGCGCATACAGATATGTTATATTATCCACATAATACAAAGCGTCCATAGTAAACCTATAGGAACTCTATATGGACATACCCGGCGCAAACAGACAAGTTATATTATAGACCTAATACAAAGTGTCCATAGTAAACCTATAGGAACTCTATATGGACATACCCGGCGCATACAGATATGTTATATTATCCACATAATACAAAGCGTCCATAGTAAACCTATAGGAACTCTATATGGACATACCCGGCGCAAACAGACAAGTTATATTATAGACCTAATACAAAGTGTCCATAGTAAACCTATAGGAACTCTGTATGGACATACCCGGCGCATACAGATATGTTGTATTATCCACCTAATACAAAGCGTCCATAGTAAACCTGTAGGAACTCTATATGGACATACCCGGCGCAAACAGACAAGTTATATTATAGACCTAATACAAAGTGTCCATAGTAAACCTATAGGAACTCTGTATGGACATACCCGGCGCATACAGATATGTTATATTATACACCTAATACAAAGTGTCCATAGTAAACCTGTAGGAACTCTATATGGACATACCCGGCGCAAACAGACAAGTTATATTATAGACCTAATACAAAGTGTCCATAGTAAACCTATAGGAACTCTGTATGGACATACCCGGCGCATACAGATATGTTATATTATACACCTAATACAAAGTGTCCATAGTAAACCTGTAGGAACTCTGTATGGACATACCCGGCGCAAACAGACAAGTTATATTATAGACCTAATACAAAGTGTCCATAGTAAACCTATAGGAACTCTGTATGGACATACCCGCCGCATACAGATATGTTACATTATACACCTAATACAAAGTGTCCAGAGTAAACCTATAGGAACTCTGTATGGACATACCCGGCGCATACAGATAAGTTATATTATAGACCTAATACAAAGTGTCCAGAGTAAACCTATATAGGAACTCTGTATGGACATACCCGGCGCATACAGATAAGTTATATTATAGACCTAATACAAAGTGTCCATAGTAAACCTACAGGAACTCTGTATGGACATTGCCGGCGCAAACGGATAAGATTTATGCTACGGGCTGCAAAACGGGCACATAGGGAAAAATAGAGCATATAGAAAAATAGTGCATAACTAAGGTTAACTAAAATTGGCACACCACTGGTAGGATAAAGGTGGATAATAAATACAATATAGACTGGTTTCAGATAAAAGCGCTTATATACACCTCCAAATTGGCCCTATATACGCAATATCCTACGCTTGTATCTGAACGAGTCAATATTTAGTATGAGTCGACTATAAGGAGCATACGACACTTCTACCTGAATCTAATCAATATTATATTCATCATCTATCTTTCATCTTAATGTGTACTTCGTCGTTCTCTCGCTAGGCGACGTCTTAGGCAGTATTTATCTGTATCTATACTACCGCATACAACATATCCGTATGTCCTGAGTATGTGCTTACAGAGTTCCTATAGGTTTAGGACATTTTGTATTAGGTGTAGGATAGATTGAGATATTTATACTGGAAGGACACCTTCATAGAAAAAGGGTAGCCAAACTTGGTCCGGAGATGTTTATTCCGCCTTCTTGGGATTCACAGATGGGATTCACTACCTCACATGCCGTTTCTCTGAGACTCGGTACTGGAACACAATCTCCTTGTCTGAATTATATGGTACCATTTTGCTGAGACAAGTTTTTTTCCCCTTTGAATTGTCGGTGGCAATTACCTCTAAAAAGGAACAGAATCTCATTAGATTATGATATTAAACAGGTTTTAAATTTAGACATGTCTACATGATATTTCACACACTGCTGATGTTTCAAAGTGTTCAGTATAACAGTGTACTGCACAAGGTTCAGTATACAATTAATACTGCACAGGGAGCAGCAATACGTAATTATCAAATATACTGCATGGGTATATATATAATAATAGCTCTTATTTATCAACCCCAAGTACGTTAAGCAGGATGAGTCTTTCAATAAGTGTTCTGATGTTACTGTGTACTCCATCCAGGGAGGCGAGGTGCCTGACTAAGTGCTCCCTCCCAACCCCCTGAGGATCCCCCCTCCCCCCCCTCACCTCCCCGCACGTGCAGCCAGCACCCATCCACCTCACACGTTTGTAGATTAAAGCCTTCATACCAGACTCCAGCCACTATTCAATTCCTCTTTATGTCGTTGAGTCTAAGTTAGCTGCGGCTATAATTAAGTCCCGAGTCTTTAGCCCCGGCCCCTGCCTGTCTCCGGTTAAGTCGGCCCATACGGGACACCACGCACTGGGCCCGCAGCGGGCCGAGTAGACCTCAGGTGGGCCGACTGTCCAGCTAAAGGTGTGGGCGATAAAAGGGGAAGACTTCAGCTGAGCTGCTCCATTAGGCGCCGAGTTGCTCACGCTGAGCTTAAAGGCAAAGCGGACAATTTGGCGTGAAAATTTAAACCCATGTCATTTTTCTGAAAATTAAGTACAATAATCTCTGAGTATTATAGAGCACATTTCTGGTTTCAAAAGTGGGGGTCACCATGCTAGATTTTGATCTATAGATCAATACCGTGATTATTTTATATAAGATTATATACATATTCTAAAAAGTTATTTTTCACATAGTAAAACCCATGTCATTTTCCTCAAACTTTCAGAGGATATAGTATATGTATAGTCCTACCTATTTATGCTTTGAAAGAATTGAAAAAAACCCCATATTTTTCAGTACATTTCCTGTATAAATCAAGCATATGAAAAAAGGCTTATTTTACCTATAGGATTAGGTCAAAGTAAACAAAACTCAAATTTTGGTGTTTGGAATTTGGAATGTGCCAAAAATCACCAATTTCAATGGCTGAATGGGAATATTTGAAAATCACCAGGTGGTGCCGCCGTAAATTGTAGGATATGCCTTTAACCCTCTCATGTCTCCGATATTTGCTTTTTGTATCGGTGTCATTTCGGTAGGTCTATATTTCTATCGTAGTAGGTGGACGCCAGGCCTTAGACAGATTGGATTATCAATATGATGACTGGCGTAAAACACGAATATGTATTATAGAGGAAACCTATGACAGTTTAGGGTCAGAGTTTGTATCACAGCGAGCTTTAATTGATTAGTAATCCACAAGGCGAAGCTGTGTAAATTACGTAGCAATTCAAACGAGAAAGAATCGAGCCCTACCCATAAACTTGAACAGGTTTCTGAATTCATCTAATCCTTCACATTGACTAATAAGCTAACCTGTGTGGCTTAACCCACCATTGAGAATATTTTATAAATACTTCCTGTACGTTGGATACGAGTTCCCAATGATATGTTTATGGGGAAAAACGAGGAGTGATTTCTTAGAATATGGTTTTCGAATGCGCCCACAAGCTGAAGATATGAGAAATAATCCATACGAGGTTTGGACGGCAGATATCACAACGTCCCCTTCACGACCCCGGCTCTGTCCGCGTTACTGAGTCGTCCAAAGAGCAGCTCGCTGTACAACTCACATGAGCAGTTCCCATAGCAGTTCTCATAGTAGAGAGCAAGTCACAGAGCAGCTCACAGAGCATCTCACAGTAAAGCACAGAGTACAGCTCACAGAGCAGGTCACAGAGCAGCTCACAGAGCATCTCACAGAGCAGGTCACAGAGCAGCTCACAGAGCAGGTCACAGAGCGGTACATAGAGCAGCTCACAGAGCATCTCACAGAGCAGGTCACAGAGCAGGTCACAGAGCAGGTCACAGAGCGGTACATAGAGCAGGTCACAGAGCAGGTCACAGAGCAGCTCACAGAGCAGCTCACAGAGCAGCTCACAGAGCAGCTCACAGAGCAGCTCACAGAGCAGTTCACAGAGCAGCTCACAGAGCAGCTCACAGAGCAGCTCACAGAGCAGCTCACAGAGCAGCTCACAGAGCAGCTCACAGAGCAGCTCACAGAGCAGCTCACAGAGCAGCTCACAGAGCAGCTCACAGAGCAGCTCACAGAGTAGCTCACAGTACAGCTCACATTACAGCTCACAGTACAGCTCACAATACAGCTCACAGTACAGCTCACAGTACAACTCACAGTACAGCTCACAGTACAGTTCACAGTAAAACTCACAGTACAGCTCACAGTACAGCTCACAATACAGCTCACAGTACAACTCACAGTACAGCTCACAGTAAAGCTCACAGTACAACTCACAGTACAGCTCACAGTACAGCTCACAATACAGCTCACAGTACAGCTCACAGAGCAGCTCACAGTACAGCTCATAGTACATCTCACAGTACAGCTCACAATACAGCTCACAGAGCTGCTCACAGTACAGCTCACAGTACAGCTCACAGTACAGCTTACAGTACAGCTCACAGTACAGCTCACAGTACAGCTCAAAGTACAGCTCATAGTACAGCTTACAGAACAGCTCACAGTACAGCTCACAGTACAGCTCACAGTACAGCTCACAGAGCAGCTCACAGAGCAGCTCACAGTACAGCTCACAGTACAGCTCACAGTACAGCTCACAGTACAGCCCACACTACAGCTCACACTACAGCTCACAGAGCAGCTCACAGTACAGCTCACAGTACAGCTCACAGTACAGCTCACAGTACAGCTCACAGTACAGCTCACAGTACAGCTCACAGTACAACTCATAGTACAGCTCACAATACAGCTCACAATACAGCTCACAGTACAGCTCACAGTACAGCTCACAGTACAGCTCACAGTACAGCTGACAGAGCAGCTCACAGAGCAGCTCACAGAGCAGCTCACAGAGCAGCTCACAGAGCAGCTCACAGAACAGCTCACAGTACAGCTCACAGTACAGCTCACAGAGCAACTCACAGAGCAGCTCACAGAACAGCTCAGAATCATCAACAGAGCAGCTCAGAATCATTAACAGAGCAGCTCCCTCGACACACAGCAGACTGACATTCCTGCCGCTGCCGAGGTCTCCAACGAGTGCAGAATAAACTCCTGTCATTAGAGTCAATTATAAACGCGCTGTAAATATTTAATCTCTGTCCATTATTTGTCATTTGAGGTGAAAATCACAGGAAGGCTTGACAACGGCGAGTTGACAAAACGGAGTGACATGACATTTGTTTTTTTCGGCTCGATCGATCCACGAGACTCGTATAATAAGCCTGAAAGGCCCAGCGGCAACCCAAGGCGGGCATTATCAGCTATTTTAATTCAGAGTGCTTTTAAAGAGGATATTAGGTGTTTTGGTGAGATTCCCTTTGGAATAAATCAATATCACAGTAAATGAATGGGGAAACAAAGGATGTGATGATTTAACAATTTGGTGAATATCGCGTCGACCACAAACCACAACTGCAGTTGTGTTTCGTCTGTTTTATTCACATTTAAAACGCAAAAGTGCATCAAGTGTATCAGTAGCGGTTTTAAATGAATGATAGTAGCAAAAACATAGCATCAGAAGGAAAATAAGTGATAATTCAATGTATGATAAAGAAATAATCTGAATGAAATGTGCAGTGTGCTAAGTATAGATCGCAACATGTGGAGAAATTCCTTGGAGACATGTTCGTCTCGTACAATTAGTACACATAAAAAATGTCACGCGTATTCAGCTGGCCAATCAGTGGTCAAGTTGTGAAAAAATACATCAATATGGAGTTTTATTTTCATAATTGGATTTGCGGAAGCAATTTGAATTTGGCTGATATTGTGATGCAATTTAATATCCGTAAAAAGGGGTCAGTTAAATCCAGGCTGCTGATTGGTCAGCCGCATATGACGTTAACTCGCATTCACTACCCCATGACCGTGGCGTAGTAAAGAAGAAAACAACAAGTTTTGGTCAAAGTCGTCATTCTCCACGAGTTTGATGCGAAGTGATTTGAACGAGGCGACAGCCCAGTCAAACGAGTTGGAGAAAATACACTTAGACCAAAACGAGTTGCTTTCCGTAATTGTCTCACCCCTGTATACACATAAGCTATACACATGATGAAAACCATGGAGAACGGACTGAAATACTGATAAGGGCAGGGAGAACGAGTTCCTAATGTTAAGCCTATGGGAGAAAAATACCGGGGGTGAGATAATTATTGTCACTTTATCAGGGTGATCATATTTTAAATATTATTCCTATGGGTAAACTTGTACCAGATGAACACACACACCCACAGACACACACCCACCTACACACACACCTACACATACACACCCCGAGCAGCTCGGAAACTGCCCGCCTACTCACCAGGGGGCAGTAGGAGCAGCTCGCTCTAATATCGCCCAACATCAGCGTAGAGGTACAAGCGGGTAATCTCCCCATGCCATGTGCTCCAGTATTAGACGGGCCTATTTCGATCCTCCCGGGCGGAGGGTGGAGGGTGGAGGGTGGACTCGGCACCCCCAGGCACACCATTCAATTCGCCGCGTATTGATTGTCGATGGCGACCTCATGATTCCATCTTTATCTGGTGCTGTGGGTCAGACCCGAGCAGCCAACGAAAACCAAACCCCTCTCGCTCCTCCCCCACATCCACATGCTCCTCCTGCTCCTGCTCCTCTTCCTCTCCCTCTCCACCTCTACCTCCTCCCCTCCTCCTACCTTCTTCCCCATCCCCCTCCCCCTCCTCCTTTTCCCCACCCTCCTTCCCCTCCTCCCCCTCTCCTCCCCCTGTTCCCACCCTCCTCCCACCCCTCTTGCCACCTCCTCCTGGTTCGCTCCACGGTCCCGCAGGAGGACTCACCCTGAGTACGTGTCACCGGAACCACCGGCCCGTCGATCTGCGCGCGCATGGCGGGGACGGGGAGGAGTAATGTACAAACATGGACGTGGAGAACGGGCTGATTGTTATTCAAACTAAACACCGTATGGACAGGGATGGAGGGGGAGGGTGATTTATCACACACACATGGGGCGCTCATAACCCCCCCCCCCCCCCCTCCATCTCTCAGTGTGAAGTACGATCTGTGTAGATCAGCGTTGTCTTGACATGAGAAGGGCGCTCAGAGAGAGAGAGAGAGAGAGAGAGAGAGGGGGGGGGGGGGGGCAGGGGGAGGCTGACCCCAGAGTGTCAGCGCATCACAGTGAAGAAGATAGTGTGTATCATTGAACGTGTATCTAAACGTCTCGAGGTGTATCTTAATGTGTATGATAGCGTGAGTTATTACATTGTCTGAGAGGTTTAACCGATAGAGAGGTTGTCCATGGATAGAGTCTTATTTACGGCAGTTGTGAATGTAATGATCATAAAAAGTGTTTAAGGCGTATCATCAGACGGACTGCAACTTCATTTGAGATATATTCCTTTTATCATTATTCATCAAATGTTTTTGAAACTCTATCTTGACATGACGATGTGTATCTAACTAGATGAGTTCTTGATAACTGGAAAACTGCACGTACCTTCCGGGATCGCCATTGTATGGAAGAACAGTGTTAAACATTGAATACAATAAAGATCTTTCTTTTTAAAAGAAAAAAAAGAAATCTTCATGCATCATGATGTTTATGATAAGTACATATCAGTATGTCTATTAAATACAATATCTTTCACCCTGTATTAGATTTTCTATAGTGGAATATTTCCCTTCGATTAGATAAAGGCCTTTCTATGTATCGTAGATTTTACGTACGTATATTAAAGCGTCTTTATGTATCGTACATTGTAAGTATGTATACTGAGACCCTTATAGACTATCTTAGACTGAACATAATAATAATAATTATATAGAACTTCCTGACCATGCTGTACAAGTCACAGAACGAGATGGTAATTTACGGTTTGTACGGAACGAGGCATATAGGCCGAGTTCCGTACAAACCGTAAATTATCATCGAGTTCTGTGACTTGTACAAGCATGGTTGGACGTTATATATTTACTATATACCCAAATTTAAAAAAAAAAAAATCATTAAATTTAATTTTTAACAACCGATATGTTAATAAATGTGTTTGGCAAGGTAGTCCGTATTTTAGTGTATGGACCAGTGGTCCGTACATAAATATTCCGAAATCGGTAGATGTGTATTGGGCTTTATACCATATTTTCTCTTGTGTCCTTGTTTTTCGTACTTTGGTGTCGATCCAGTCCGTATTGTTTTTGTTGTATTCACCGCGCCGGCCGTAACAAATCGCCGTTCCCATGTATCGTGTAATAAACGAGGTTCCTAATAACATCATGACTAAACAACATCTCGTATATATCCGCACGGCCCCGTCAGGGTGAAGTAAGGCTCTGTACGCCATCCACGTGCCGTAAAACGTCGTACGTCACACTGTAAACGTAATGCTGCTTTATTACACCAGCAAAAAGCCGTGACGTAGACCACAGCAGACGCCGTGACGTATACACAGGTGGACGATAGGGGGCGCCGCGGCAGGCGCATGCGCAGAATGACATACGGCGCATGACGTCATAACTCTTATAGCAGAGATGCCATTTATAACATTCATCATCTAGAGTTCCATAGTGTCAAAAAGTATCCTTAGATAAATGTGTAGTTTTCCTCTCAATGATGTATTTTGGAAGGTTCTTTAAAAGCAGATGTTGCTTGATTTGTAACTAATGCAAACCCTGCAGAGGATGTACTGCACGTTCATATACATTCTTCATAAACAGCTCTTTTATAGAGAGGCACATGAAATATTGAACTTAAGTCAATCATGTATAAACCATAGGACTTCACACTTAAGTGTTATTGGACCTCAAGCTCAACTGTTAGTAGTATATGAAATATGAACTTTACTCAGTGCAAGTAGTATGAGCTCAGTAATAATTGTCACATAGTAAGCAGAGGCACCTACATTTAAGGCATATAATAGTACACAAGTCCCAAATTCCTATGATCTGTTTTCTCCTGGTCCCCTGGTCTCCCACATTCGTGTCCCCTGTTTTCTCCGGGTTCCCTTGCCTCCCACATTATTATGACCTTTTTTCTCCTGGTCCCCTTGCCTCCCACATTCCCGCCCCTGTTTTCTCCGGGTTCCCTTGTCTCCCACATTCCTATGCCCTGTTTTCTCCGGGTTCCCTTGCCTCCCACATTCCCGTGACCTGTTTTCTCCTGGTCCCCTGGTCTCCCACATTCTTATGATCTGTTTTCTCCTGGTCCCCTGGTCTCCCACATTCCTGTGCCCTGTTTTCTCCGGGTTCCCTTGCCTCCCACATTCCCGTGACCTGTTTTCTCCGGGTCCCCTTGTCTCCCACATTCCTATGCCCTGTTTTCCTACAGGTTCCCTTGCCTCCCACATTCCCGTGACCTGTTTTCTCCTGGTCCCCTGGTCTCCCACATTCTTATGATCTGTTTTCTCCTGGTCCCCTGGTCTCCCACATTCTTATGATCTGTTTTCTCCTGGTCCCCTGGTCTCCCACATTCCTATGCCCTGTTTTCTCCGGGTTCCCTTGCCTCCCACATTCCCGTGACCTGTTTTCTCCGGGTCCCCTTGTCTCCCACATTCCTATGCCCTGTTTTCCTACAGGTTCCCTTGCCTCCCACATTCCCGTGACCTGTTTTCTCCTGGTCCCCTGGTCTCCCACATTCTTATGATCTGTTTTCTCCTGGTCCCCTGGTCTCCCACATTCTTATGATCTGTTTTCTCCTGGTCCCCTGGTCTCCCACATTCCTATGCCCTGTTTTCTCCGGGTTCCCTTGCCTCCCACATTTCCGTGACCTGTTTCCTCCGGGTTCCCTTGCCTCCCACATTCCCGCCCCTGTTTTCTCCGGGTCCCCTGGCCTCCCACATTCCCGTGCCCTTTTCTTTTCGGGTCCCCTGGCCTCCCACATTCCTGTGCCCTGTTTTCTCCGGGTCCCCTGGCCTCCCACATTCCAGTGCACTTTTCTCTCCGGGTCCCCTGGCCTCCCACATTCCCGCCCCTGTTTTATCCGGGTCCCCTGGTCTCCTCCCGTTTTTCCCGTGTAACCTCCCTTGTCCTGGTCGCCGATTTACCGCCCTCTGCCCGTCCCTGGGCGCCCCTCCTTTTAGCCGGGCTTCATTGAGCTTCGCGGAGCTTCCCCGCCCGCAGCGCCACCTAGGACGCCCCCTGGCGGCGGCGTTGTCGTGGTGCCACCTGGTGGGAGAGACACGTGTTGACTGTGGGCAGGGTGATGTAGCGACGAGGGCCGCTGATCCTTCCCCGCCCCCCTGCCCCCCCGCGCTCCTAGTCCCGTCCCCCGCCCGCCCCCCGCGCTCCTAGTCCCGTCCCCCGCCCGCCCGCCCGCCCTCCCCCTGGTCCCTTCCCCCGCCCGCCCACCCTCCTCCTGGTCCCTGCCCCGCGTGTAATCGTTTTAATTACAGCGCCGACACCCTCATTGATCGTCCGGCGGGTCCCCGGCCACCGGGCTGACAGGAGACCGGGCCTGAGCCCCCCTCCACCTCTAGCGCGAGCCCCCCTCCACCCCGCCCCACACACTCACCAGGCCAGGAGAGCTGGTAGGTCCAGCCAAAGCCCTCCTCCACCCCGCCTCACACACACACACACCAGGGCCCCGTTGCTCCAGGATTACGATATAGCGATCCAAGGGCCAAAACGTTGCTCCTGAGATCTTGCGGATCGTATCGCAATCGCATAGGCGCATCGCCGCGTAAAATACTGCTTTTAGCGATACTTTTTACACTGAGCTTCACAGCACTGCCAATCATACTCGCTGTAGGTTAAAACCAGCCTTGTCTGATATTTCAAATAACGATCCATGGTGGCACCACCAACCCCGCACCTTGTTCTTTTACCTATATAGGAAATAGCAATCCAAACCACCAGGTGTCAGATCAGTTTTAACTATGGTGCCATCTGTATTTGATTAAAGAACTAATGAATCTCATTCAATATGTGCCCCTGAATCCTTGTATCCTAATCGCATCGTAAAAATTAGCGATACCGCGGAAATATAGCGATACGATCTGATATTACTCGAGCAACGCTTTTTCAGACCGATCGTTAAAGTAATCGTAAAAATAAAATTGCGATCCGATTATAGCTAGTGATACCACAAAAACAGGAGCAACGGGCTTGGAGCTCCCAGGCCGCAGCCCGCGGGCCGAGGACGACTTCAGGCCATCATTTGACGTTCTCCAAACCCAGCTGAGAATGCTCTTCACTTCTCGCCCACGTGACTGCTCCGAGATCAGATCACGTAGCACGGGATTTTAACCACGCCACCTGCGACCCCCCCCGTCCGCCCCCCGCCCCCGTCCCCCGCCCCCCGCTCTCCACCCACCTGCCACGGAGCAGGGGCCCGTTTAATAATTAAGGTTATTTCAACCCCTGGTACAAGTTTAGCCATAGAAATAGCGTTAGGAAAACAATACTCAACGATCACCCCGGTAAAGTTACAATACTACGCCATGGTCGTGGGGGGAGTGAATACGAGATGACGTCATAGGAGATTGACCAATCAGCGGCCAGGATTTCAGAGAACAGACAAGACAAGAGATTAAAGATTCCTAGCAGTGAAAGGGATGAGATAAATCTTGAACCATAAAATACACAATACTCCACTCGTTTAAATGGGCCATAATCGTCCCTCAGCATGGCCTCGATGACCATTATGGCCCATCCAAACTCGTGGAGTATTGTGTATTTATACGATTCCTGGTGCAGTTCTATGTAAATGCTACAAGACGTAAGCGTCACTCGGTTTCGCCTCGGTGATGATTGCGGAGCATCCAAACTCGTGGAGTATTGTGTACACAATTCTTGGTGCAGTTCTATATAAACCTATATGTAGGCACTTGTCTGTATGCCATTGACACCCAGGGACGATGTGGGTGAACTTTATTCAACACTTCTGGAAGACCCTATGGATATCTGATACTTTGAATATTATCATACGATAACACTCGAATGACGTATAGAAAAGGCGCTTCATATACGATGGTAGATTATTCAAACCTGTGCCCTGTACACAACCTAAAAGTTCTGTGACTATCTATCGAACTGACTCTACGCAACCTCACAGTCTACTCTTACATGTGCCACCTTTAACTGAATATACAATGTCCTCTGACTACCTCAGCCACTCTAATGCCACTATCAATGATACAACATTTCCTTCCAATAAAGATCTAATACAGCCTACTGCTTCCTTTATCATACTCCAGTGCACATCTATCCTATTTCTATAAATTTCTCATTAATCTAAAACAGTTCAAGGTGTATAATAAGGGGGAAAACTGCTTTCATCTGATAATTATTACTCACTCTCGGACTCTCAAAGGTATAAGTCCCCACAGCCTATAACGGCGTCGGATCGGCCAGTGGTCAGATGTTAGTTGGGTGTAAGTCGGATGTTAGTCGGGTGGGGGTCGGCTGGACAGCGGTCGGATGGGTATCGGGTGGGTCGACCGGTGGTCGGGTATCTATCGGGTGGCGGTCGGGTGGCGGTCGGCTGGACGTCGGACAGCGGTCGGGTGGGTATCGGGCGGAAGTCGGCCGGTGGTCGGCTGTCTATCGGGTGGCGGTCGGGCGTCTGTCGGGTGCCGGTCGGCTGGACGTCGGACAGCGGTCGGCTGGGTATCGGGCGGAAGTCGGCCGGTGGTCGGCTGTCTATCAGGTGGCGGTTGGGCGTCTGTCGGGTGGCGGTCGGCTGGACGTCGGACAGCGGTCGGGTGGGTATCGGGTGGGAGTCGACCGGTGGTCAGCCAGTGGGTGGTAGCTATCGGTGACCCCGGCGGTAATACGTTTTGCTAACGACATGCTGTGAGGCACTATCTGTCAGGGTGTGACAGCTGATCGAACATCCCGCCGGGCGCCGTGCCCGCCGTGCCCGGGGCCGGCCCACCTGCCCGCCCCGCCCCGCCCCGCCCCGCCCCGCCCTCCTCCCCGTCTCCCCCCGCCTCAGGGCCGCTGACCGCCGCCCTGCCCGCTCTGCCCGCCCGCCGTACACCGCCCGCCACCCGCCGCCCGCCGCCCGCCGCCCGCCGTACACCGCCCGCCGCCCGCCACCCGCCACCCGCCGCCCGCCACCCGCCGCCCGCCGCTCGCCACCCGCCGCCCGCCGCCCGCCACCCGCCGCCCGCCGCCCGCCACCCGCCGCCCGCCGCCCGCCGCCCGCCGCCCGCCGCCCGCCGTACACCGTACACCGTACACCGCCCGCCACCCGCCGCCCCAGCACTTCACCCTTTGCCCTCAGTTCATCACTCTCCATGCTTAGCCCAACTCTCCAGCCCGAGTCCTTGCCTGCTGCTCCTTGTAGAATATACCGGCAATTGCCTGAAGAAAACTTGCTGCTGAAAGACCCTCCTAGTCTATGTTGAAGATTGTGCCAGTTATCGATAATGTATTATTTCTTGTGTACTGTCCCCATGTTCTGACTCCAACTCCAATACTTTCAGACTCGAACCATGAACTCACCATTTATCACCTTTTATCACCATTAGTTTCATCAAAGTATTGACATAGTTGAAAGATCCTCAACAGGTTATTAAATGAAGTGAAAAAAACGCTACAGGTGTTGTGGACTAAAATTGATGACGTCAAAATAAGCTAGCAAATCATCAACTAGGATTTGGCGGTTGGCACGTTCTTCCAAACTTTTTTCTGTCTTAAGATAAACACAATATGACTGGTTCCAGATACACATGGTCGTATGCTCCGAGTAGTTGACAAGTAGTAATATCCGAGCGCATGCGTCCACGGAAAACACATAGGGAGTGTGTATCACCATACCCAGAGCATACAGATATATCCACCTCATATAAAGTGTCCATAGAAAACACATAGGAAGTGTGTATCACCATACCCGGAGCATACAGATAAATCCACCTAATACAAAGTGTCCATAGAAAACATATAGGGAGTGTGTATCACCATACCCTGAGAATACAGATATATATCCACCTAATACAAAGTGTTCATAGAAAACATATAGGGAGTGTGTATTACCATACCCTGAGAATACAGATATATATCCACCTAATACAAAGTGTTCATAGAAAAATATAGGGAGTGTGTATTACCATAGCCGAATCATACCGATATGTTGAATGCTCCAGGCTGCAAAATCCGGTGCATACGAAAATATTGTGCATTCGTTAATGAATTAATGTCGGTACACCACTTGTCAGGAAGAGGTAGATACTAAATACAATATAGACTGTTTTAGATACTCCTCAGAGTTATCGCTATACTACGCGTCAACTCCTCGGAGCTTACGGCCGCTTGTATCTAGTCAATATCATGTATAAATTGTCTGAGAGGTTTTCATCGCTAGAGAGCTTGCCCATAGATATAGAGTCTGATTTACAGCATTTGTGAGTGTAGTGATGACAATGTAAAGTGTTTAATGTGTGAGGAATTCAGATGGACTACAACCTCATTTCAAATGTTGTTTTTTCTATATGTTTATATACAGGTATTCCTTTTATCATTATGATATTTATCAAATATGTTTGAGACTCTATATCTTCATGTATAATGAAGTTTATGATATGTACTATCCAAACTTCTGCTTTCCAATAACCACCTTCGATATGTGTGCCCTTCTTTCTCTCCATTTCCACCTGCATCCTTCCACAAATAATATCCCAGTCTTCTCCCAGTCTTCTACCATTGACTGTCTCTGATGTCCCTGCCCCCTAGCCCTCCTTACACCCCCCCCCCCCTTATCTGTTCGTCGACGTCTGTGGCTTGAGAGGTAAGATATAGACCGGGTGTCTCGGGGGGGGGGGGGGTTGTATAGGACACATACGTGAATTCAGATTAAAGCTAACCATCGGCTGTACCTATGGTGAGCCCCCCCCCCCCCGTCCCCCCCCGCCTCGGCAGCCCCCCCCCCCCCCACCACCTGCACCCTCCCGGGAACACCGGGGCGACAATGCCGACAACACTCCCCACCAAACACGGTCTTTATCTGCGCACGGCTTTGATGTACACATCCTTGTACAACATTCAAAAACATACTTACGCCTCGATCCAGAAAACGTGTGGAAAAATCGGCTCACGGTTGAAATCGGGCGGGGAGAGCAGATAAGTGGATTACACTTATACAGGGCATATTGATCAGTGTGTGTAATACGGCGCCCGTGTCGGGGGGGGGGAGGAGGGGGGTGCATACGCGATATTAAATTTGTTTCGATTGGCTGCTTGTATTCCGTGCGTGTAGTGTAAGAAGAATGATGAGGATCCGCCGACATATTATGTGACGTGAATTCTGATTGGGCCGCGGTCAAGACAGTGACGTGATATGAGGCGGGGGACCAGTGGACAGGGAGAGAGATAGACGGGGGACCAGTGGACAGGTAGACAGACAGACAGGGGACCAGTGAACAGACAGACAGACAGGGGACCAGTGGACAGGTAGACAGACGGACAGGGGACCAGTGGACAGACAGACAGACAGGGGACCAGTGGACAGACAGACAGACAGGGGACCAGTGGACAGACCGACAGACAGGGGACCAGAGAACAGGTAGACAGACAGACATACAGGGGACCAGTGAACTGGTAGGAGCCCAGTCAAGACAGTCGTGTGATAAATAGACAATAAATGATGATTTTGTGGAAAGGCGGCCGTAAACCACGAGAGGTTGACGCGAGGTGGGAACTTTTTTTTTTGCAGTAACCCACTTGGCTACAAGCTACATCTTTAACTGTCTCGTGTTTTCCCCCTTTGTCAAGTCCCATCGGGTCACTGAGGTACTTTATGAGGTAGTGATTGTACCATACTCCATTCTCACACCTGGAGAGGGCGGTCTATGCTCAATGTTTGGCTCTAGTTGTTCACCTTTGTAATTCCACGTTCATCCATCCAAGACTGTGCTATTTACTGCTAGTTTCTGGAGTAGCTGCTTCTCTGTCATCTATTTCCAGGACACATGCATTGATCATAAAGAGAGCCAAGTATAGCTAGTTTCTATATTCAGAGACTACTCAAAAGACAAGCTCAGTTGAATAGTAAGCTATTAATAGTAACCTATTAATAGTAAGCAAAGTTGAATCGTTCTAGGGAAGGTGCCTACAAACTGAATATTCTGCGATGAAATTTTGACTTGTGCTGAGACAAATTATCAAAAATAAGTGTTTGTAAATCATCAACTGTGATATTAGCAATGAAAACCTGACAATCTGATTTCCAGTATCCTGCTTTCTGTTATGCATCTATTGCACATAAATACAAGAATATTTTAAAGTATATATTAACAACGATAATAATGACAATAATAATAATAATGGTTGTAAAAGTAATCATAATTATGATGATAATAGTAATACTGATAATAATAAAGATGATAATGATAATAGTAATGATGATAATGACGATGATAATAATAAAGATAAAAATAATAATGGTAATAATAATGATAATAATGACAATAGTAATACT
>OX465579.1:176816787-176887062 GCA_950022655.1 Alentia gelatinosa
ACCCAGGTGAGGGCAGGGATTGGTTGACGGAAAAGGGCTTGGAGTTGTTTGGGACACTGTTATACCGCTAGAGCCGTAGTTTGGCGTGAAACCATTTTAGGGCAAAGCCTGCAGGTTGGATTGGAAACCGGTATTGCGTCGGAACTGGGTCGGATAAATCAAGCGGAAACTGAGATGGGGGCTAGTTACAGTGTCCTACGACAGGAGCGCCAGTCTGGGATGGAGGTCAGGGCAGTAGGATGGAAGAGATGGCAGGGGGACCAGTCAAATGAAGTGCAGCAGAAGTAGGCGGATCGTGGGTCTCGGTCTACAGCGAGCTGCTCATCTATTACTCATCTATTACTCATCGATTGCTCATTTACTACTCATCTATTACTCATATATTGCCCATCTATTGCTCATCTATTACTTATCCATCCCTTGCTCATTCTTTTCCCATTGCTTGCCATTGCTCTTCCACTCTCATATTGGCAGAGCTCTGTTCTGCCCTTCACAGCGCCCACACTGATATCCTACTGCCCGTCAACTGTTCTTCCAAGCCTCGCTCACTGCTTGTCCATCGCTCGCCCATATCCCTTTTATTCCTCTTCCATTTCTCGCCCATCACTCTTCTATTGCTTGCTCAGTGCTGTAGATAGAGCTCTATTCCCCTATTCACTGCAATCAGACTGATGTTTAATTTCCCACCCACTGCTAGTTATTGCTCGCCCATTGCTTGCCCATTGCTTGTCTATTGCTCCCTGATGCCCGCCTATTGCTCGCTCAGTGCTGTAGTTAGAGCTCTGTTCCCCTTTTCACTGCACCATCACTGATGTCTAACTTCACGGCCACTTCTCCTCTGTCGCTCATCCAATCTATACCGTTGCTCACTCATTATTGTAGTTAGAGCACCATTCCCCTTTTCTCAGCACCAACACTGATGTGCATTTTCTCTCCTGTTGCTGACTTGTTGCTCGTTCATTGGTTGCCCATTGCTCGATCAGCGCTGTAGTTAGAGCACCGTTCCCCTTTTCACAGCACCCACACAGATGTCCATCTTTTCGCCCGTTGCTGACTTGTCGCTCATCCATTGGTCGCCCATTGCTCGCTCAGTGCTGTAGTTAGAGCACCGTTCCCCTTTTCACAGCACCCACACTGATGTCCATCTTTTCGCCCGTTGCTGACTTGTCGCTCATCCATTGGTCGCCCATTGCTCACTCAGCGCGGTAGTTGGAGCTCCATTCCCCTTTTCACAGCACCCACACAAATGTCCATCTTTTCGCCCGTTGCTGACTTGTCGCTCATCCATTGGTCGCCCATTGCTTGCTCAGCGCTGTAGTTAGAGCACCGTTCCCCTTTTCACAGCACCCACACTGATGTCCATCAGCAACACGATGGAAGGCGCGCTCATGTCAATTGATCAGCGACCAACATCAAAGGTCTGCGCCCAAAGTGGCCACCAGGCGGCGCCGGCGTGCGCATGCGCATATTTGACCCGGAGAGGGCATGAATGGGGTCGACGGGGCCTAATCCCGACCCCAGCTACCACTACGGCCCACTACAACGTCCCCTACGGTCAATACGCCCCCCGCACATCCCCGCCCCACCCTCAAACACATCACTCTTTGATCGCCGTCCTTATTGTCTTGCCGGCCGCGTAATCTTTTGATAAAGTGACCGGGAAAAGTCAATGATTGTATAATTGGAGGCGTAGCGGGCCGGGGCGGGCGGGGCGGGTTGAGCGTGCGGGTGCGGGCGGGCGGGGGCGGGCTGTCGTCCCGGGCCCGCCTCTATCGTCCGGACCATCAGCGCCCGTGTTTTGGGGCCGGAATAGGGGTCGGCGCTCAGTCCAACCATTTAAACGTCCTGCTCGGCCGCGCGGCCGCCATATTAAAGACGCTACTGGCGCTCAATCGATATCCGCGTCTTTTTCTTCGCGTTTTCTGGGCGCGCGGGCAGGTCGTGAAGTTATGGTCCGGGCGCCGGGTAATGAAGCGGAAAGCCGGGATACTCGGCAAGCAGATAGCGCCCGCTGCCCGCCATACGCCGCCCTCCGCCCACCGTACGCCGCCCGCTGCGCGCCATACGCCGCCCGCCGCCCACCGCCCGCCGCACTCCGCCCATCGTACGACGCCCGCTGCCCGCCGCCCACCGCCCGCCGCCCTACGCCCATCGTACGCCGCCCGCTGCCCGCCGCCCGCCGTACACCGCCGGCCGCCCACCGCCCGCCGCCCGCCGCCCGCCGCCCGCCGCCCTCCGCCCGCCGCCCGCCGCCCACCGTACGCCGCCCGCTGCCCGCCGCCCGCTGCCCGCCGCCCGCTGCCCGCTGCCCGCTGCCCGCCGCCCGCCATCCGCCGCCCGCCGCCCGCCGCCCGCCGCCCGCCGCCCGCCGCCCGCCGCCCGCCGCCCGCCGCCCGCCGATAACCCTCCCCCTCCATGAGCGTCCCGCCAGCGTCCCTCCGGCGTCCGCGCGGGTCCGGCGTCTCTCGCGGACTTACGTCGATACGAGAAGCGACGAGATTAGAGCGAGATGTTTGAAGGTGGAGGAACACGTGTGTATCGTGTAGGGTTCGTGTGTGCGGGGTTTTATGAGTAAAGCATCTTATATACGTATAGCCTATATATATATATATATATATATATATATATATATATATATATATGTAAATAGGTATTATCTAGATACAAGGAAGATTTCCGAACATGGTGTGATAGCACAAAAGTATTCTTTACTTGAACATTTCTATTGGGGAGATTGTATCATATTGAATATGATATTCAGTGCTTCCCCTGCCGCGGCCGTATTGCTAACACATACACGCTGGTAATTGTATAAAAGGCACTCATTGGCTGACATTGTCTGAGTTGACCTAATTAAGCGGTCAATCAGTAGCGAGCTGTTTTATCACAGCGTGGTTAGGAGATGTTGTGAAGACTATGCAAACTAGACTGATGGATGGATGTTCATGGAAATTATGTCGCTCAGAATGGATGGGGAAAATGATGGATGAAGTGAAACAATGATTACACGGAGAGCATGCATAAATTAGCGAGAGAGAGCATTGAAGTAGGACTATGACCTAGCACGGGGTGTGTGGGGGTGTAGAACGCTGCATACAGGGACCAGACTAAAGTGTTGGTTCCGCCAACACACAAGATATAGCGAGATTAGTCACGATTTGGTTGTCTGGCTAAATCTTGAATAGGTTTTGAATAATCGCGTGCATATTTGCTGTGATGCATCTTGAGGTGTCGCGGTGGTGGAGCACCAAAGTATACTCTTGATATCGCGAAAAAGTACACATATCAATCATTGTATGTGACGTATTGCGACAATGTAAGATATAACAAGATATACCACACCAAATCCATGTGCTAGTAGAACCAGCCCTTTAGTATAGAGAATGGCATTTTATTTTAGCCTGGTATAAACGTCCATACATTCAGTATTGGGAATTCAACTGGCTTGTGAGTATGATAACTCATACTCAGTGGGTGATGAACAGATAAAAACCAGAAAAAATATTTGTGCTTGCTGTGAGTCCCCATTCACCATCTGGTTTGGAGTGGTTCAGAATATTTACTCTGTACTCGCCTCGTTCATATTACTGCACAAACCAAACTCGATGGCGAACGGGGACACAGACCAAGCACTCATCAATTTCTTTTTTAATCTGGAAATGGCAACACTTAAGACAACAATTAGCAATAGAAAGGAGTATAGACACTGGTGTCTGGTTGCGAAAGTGGGAGCTTTATAAGAGCGGAATCTGTCATGGACAAAGCATTTCTGTTTGTTATTTTGTTTTTAATTTCTTTATTTTTCATTTGTCCTTATTTGGGTAGCTCAGCTGGGGATTGAAATGAGACTTAAAAGCGTTGTCCTTCTGGA
The DNA here is from genome assembly GCA_950022655.1 of Alentia gelatinosa. NCBI lineage: Eukaryota > Metazoa > Annelida > Polychaeta > Phyllodocida > Polynoidae > Alentia > Alentia gelatinosa. The sequence continues at coordinate 176,820,659 of OX465579.1, forward strand.
ATTGGATTAATTGGGGATGGAGGAATGTAACGAAATGGTACTGTGAAGGGAAACATAACACGGATACTAGGTATTGATATACACATATTACCAGATATGTTTTAATATACAGGGTTTTTGAGTCTTTTATGGACCACGGCGCCATGCACTCAAACCACACCTTATACATTAAAGGAAACATCGTTGGGCCTACATATACGAAAATGTATCCCTATACATCAATTCTTTACTAACCTCTTCCCTCGTTCTTGTTACCATAACTATGGGGCTACGGATGTATACAATATATATATAGTGATATCATGATATATAACCTGTATACTAACCTCTCCCCTCCTCTCTCTCGTTACCAGGACTTCGGAACTACTGTCAGTTCGAGTCGTTCGACGCCCAGTGTCAGCCCGATGAAGTCATCCTCATAATATAAATGTATATGTATATAATATATATATATATATAATTAAATAATGATATGTAAACTGTATATTAACCTCTCCCCTCCTCTCTTTCGTTACCAGGACTTCGGGACTACTGTCAGTTCGAGTCGTTCGACGCCCAGTGTCACCAAGACGAAGTCATCCTCATAATATATATATATATATATATATATATATATATATATATATATAATTAATTAATAATATGTAAACTGTATACTAACCTCTCCCCTCCTCTCTCTCGTTACCAGGTCTCCGGGACTACTGTCAGTTCGAGTCGTTCAACGCCCAGTGTCAGTCCTATGAAGTCATCCTCATAACATATATGTATATAATATAACGTAAACTGTATACTAAACCTCTCCCCTCCTCTCTCTCGTTACCAGGTCTCCGGGACTACTGTCAGTTCGAGTCGTTCAACGCCCAGTGTCAGTCCTATGAAGTCATCCTCATAACATATATGTATATAATATAACGTAAACTGTATACTAAACCTCTCCCCTCCTCTCTCTCGTTACCAGGACTCCGGGACTACTGTCAGTTCGAGTCGTTCGACGCCCAGTGTCAGCCCGATGAAGTCATCCTCATGAAGAGTGCGCGCTACGGGCGCATGCGCGTAGGGCGCTGCGTGTCACGTGACTACGGCTACATCACGTGCGCGGCCGACGTACTGGAGGAGCTGGACAGGAGGTGCTCCGGGCGCCGGAGGTGTCACTTCAACATCCCCACCCTGAGAGCCAACTACCAGCCCTGTCCTAAAGACCTGACAGCCTACCTGGAGGCCAGCTACTCCTGTGTCAAGGGTAAGCACCCTACTAGAGTGCCAAGTGTTAGAGTATAGTGTATGGGTATAGAGAGCCCTGTGTCAAGGGTAAGCACCCTACTAGACCCCAAAGTGTTAGAGTATAGTATATGGGTATAGAAAGCCCGTTGTCAAGGGTAAGCACCCTACTAGAGTGCCAAGTGTTAGAGTATAGTATATTGGTATAGAGAGCCCAGTGTCAAGGGTAAGCACCATACTAGAGTGCCAAGTGTTAGAATAGAGTATATTGGTATAGAGAGCCCTGTGTCAAGGGTAAGCACCCTACTAGAGTGCCAAGTGTTAGAGTATAGTATAGTATATGGGTATAGAGAGCCCAGTGTCAAGGGTAAGCACCATACTAGACAGCCAAGTGTTAGAGTATAGTATATGGGTATATAGATATCCCTGTGTGAAGGGTAAGCACCCTACTAGACAGCCAAGTGTTAGAGTAGTGTATATTGGTATATAGATATCCCTGTGTGAAGGGTAAGCACCCTACTAGACATGCCAAGTGTAAGAGTATAGTATATGGGTATATAGATGTCCCTGTGTCAAGGGTAAGCACACTACTAAACTGCCAAGTGTTAGAGTATAGTATATGGGTATATAGATACCCCTGTGTCAAGGGTAAGCACCCTACTAGACAGCCAAGTGTTAGAGTAGTGTATATTGGTATATAGATATCCCTGTGTGAAGGGTAAGCACCCTACTAGACATGCCAAGTGTAAGAGTATAGTATATGGGTATATAGATGTCCCTGTGTCAAGGGTAAGCACACTACTAAACTGCCAAGTGTTAGAGTATAGTATATGGGTATATAGATACCCCTGTGTCAAGGGTAAGCACCCTACTAGACAGCCAAGTGTTAGAATAGAGTATATGGGTCTATAGATACCCCTGTGTCAAGGGTAAACACCCTACTAAACTGCCAAGTGTTAGAGTATAGTATATGGGTAAATAGATACCCCTGTGTTTAGTGTAAACACCCTACTAGACCGCCAAGTGTTAGAGTATAGTATATGGGTATATAGATACCCCTGTGTTAAGCACCCTACTAGACCACCAAGTGTTAGAGTATAGTATATGGGTATATAGATACCCCTGTGTCAAGGGTAAGCACCCTATTAGACCGCCAAGTGTTAGAATAGAGTATAGTATATGGGTATATAGATATCCCTGTGTCAAGGGTAATCCCCCTACTAGACAGCCAAGTGTTAGAGTATAGTATATGGGTATAGAGAGCCCTGTGTCAAGGGTAAGCACCCTACTAGAGTGCCAAGTGTTAGAGCATAGTATATTGGTATAGAGAGCCCAGTGTCAAGGGTAAGCACCATACTAGAGTGCCAAGTGTTAGAATAGAGTATATGGGTATAGAGAGCCCTGTGTCAAGGGTAAGCACCCTACTAGAGTACCAAGTGTTAGAGTATAGTATAGTATATGGGTATAGAGAGCCCAGTGTCAAGGGTAAGCACCATACTAGCGGCCAAGTGTTAGAGTATAGTATATGGGTATATAGATATCCCTGTGTGAAGGGTAAGCACCCTACTAGACAGCCAAGTGTTAGAGTAGTGTATATTGGTATATAGGTATCCCTGTGTGAAGGGTAAGCACCCTACTAGCCGGCCAAGTGTTGGAGTATAGTATATATGGGTATATAGACATCCCTGTGTCAAGGGTAAGCACCCTACTAGAGTGCCAAGTGTTAGAGTATAGTATATGGGTATATAGATATCCCTGTGTCAAGGGTAAGCACCCTACTAGACCGCCAAATGTTAGAGTATAGTATATGGGTATATAAATATCCCTGTTTCAAGGGTAAGCACCCTACTAGACATGCCAAGTGTTAGAGTATAGTATATGGGTATATAGATATCCCTGTGTCAAGGGTAAGCACCGTACTAGACCGCCAAGTGTTAGAATAGAGTATAGTATATGGGTATATAGATATCCCTGTTTCAAGGGAAAACACCCTACTAGACCGCCAAGTGTTAGAATAGAGTATAGTATATGGGTATATAGATATCCCTGTGTTAAGGGTAAACGCCCTACTAAACTGCTAAGTGTTAGAGTATAGTATTTGGGTATATAGATATCCCTGTGTCAAGGGTAAGTACCCTACTAGACTGCCAAGTGTTAGAGTATAGTATATGGGTATAGAGAGCCCTGTGTCAAGGGTAATCACCCTATTAGACATGCCAAGTGTTAGAGTATAGTATATGGGTATATAGATATCCCTGTGTCAAGGGTAAACACCCTACTACACCGCCAAGTGTTAGAGTATAGTATATGGGTATAGAGATATCCCTGTGTCAAGGGTAAGCACCCTGCTAGACCGCCAAGTGTTAGAGTATAGTATATGGGTATAGAGATATCCCTGTGTTAAGGGTAAGCACCCTACTAGAGTGCCATGTGTTAGAGTATAGTATATGGGTATATAAATACCCCTGTGTCAAGGGTAAACACTCTACTAGACCGCCAAGTGTTAGAGTATAGTATATTGTTATATAGATACCCCTGTGTCAAGGGTAAGCACCCTGCTAGACCGCCAAGTGTTAGAGTATAGTATATTGTTATATAGATACCCCTGTGTCAAGGGTAAGCACCCTACTAGACCGCCTAGTGTTAGAGTATAGTATATGGGTATAGAGATATCCCTGTGTTAAGGGTAAGCACCCTACTAGAGTGCCAAGTGTTAGAGTATAGTATATGGGTATATAAATACCCCTGTGTCAAGGGTAAACACTCTACTAGACCGCCAAGTGTTAGAGTATAGTATATTGTTATATAGATACCCCTGTGTCAAGGGTAAGTACCCTACTAGAGTGCCAAGTGTTAGAGTATAATATATGGGTATATAGATATCCCTGTGTCAAGGGTAAGCACCCTGCTAGACCGCCAAGTGTTAGAGTATAGTATATGGGTATAGAGATATCCCTGTGTTAAGGGTAAGCACCCTACTAGAGTGCCAAGTGTTAGAGTATAGTATATAGGTATAGAGAGCCCAGTGTCAAGGGTAAGCACCATACTAGACAGCCAAGTGTTAGAGTATAGTATATGGGTATATAGATATCCCTGTGTGAAGGGTAAGCACCCTACTAGACAGCCAAGTGTTAGAGTAGTGTATATTGGTATATAGATATCCCTGTGTGAAGGGTAAGCACCCTACTAGACATGCCAAGTGTAAGAGTATAGTATATGGGTATATAGATGTCCCTGTGTCAAGGGTAAGCACCCTACTAAACTGCCAAGTGTTAGAGTATAGTATATGGGTATATAGATACCCCTGTGTCAAGGGTAAGCACCCTACTAGACAGCCAAGTGTTAGAATAGAGTATATGGGTATATAGATATCCCTGTGTCAAGGGTAAGCACCCTACTACACCGCCAAGTGTTAGAGTATAGTATATGGGTATATAGATACCCCTATGTCAAGGGTAAGCACCCTACTAGACCGCCAAGTGTTAGAGTATAGTATATGGGTATATAGATACCCCTATGTCAAGGGTAAGCACCCTACTAGACCGCCAAGTGTTAGAGTATAGTATATGGGTATAGAGAGCCCTGTGTCAAGGGTAGACACCCTTCTAGAGTGCCAAGTGTTAGAATAGAGTATATGGGTATAGAGGGGTAAGCACCCTACTAGACCGCCAAGTGTTAGAGTATAGTATATGGGTCTTTATTATCCATCGTATACAATGCCCCCATTAAAAATGTATGGGGACTCAGTAAACCATGACCCATTGTATAAAACCTGTCATATACCATAACTGCGGTATACGGAATCAAACCTGTGGTATACGGCCTCAAAACCATGGTATACGGGAAAAATAGTCCCTTTTGCTATAGAGCAAAGAAATGGTTCCTGTTGTTATACCCGTCAATATGACAATTAATGGGTTTAATCTATTCGGAAAGATGGATAATAAATACAACAAACGATGGTTTTGTGGACAGGCAGCTCTGTAAACCACTCGCGGTTGACCTCGTAATACACTCGCTATCACATGTGTATTACTACGCGTCAACCTCTCGTGGTTTACGGCCGCCTGTGCACAAAACCATCGATTATTGTCTATATAGATACCCCTGTGTTAACGGTAAGCACTCGACTACTCTACCCTTTCCAGGTGTTAGAATATATTATCTCACCCCAGATATTTTGTCTCCATAGACTTAACATTGGAAACTCGTATCTAACACCCATTAGATATTTAGAAAAAATATCCAATGGGGGATAATGTCACAAATGTTAGCCCATTAGTCAATATTAAGGGTGAGATAAATTCAGAAACCCATTCAAGTTTAGGGTCAGAGCTCGATCCCATCTCATTTGAATCACATAGCAATTCAGGCGGCTTCGCCTTGTGAATTACTACGAGATTCAAACTCGATGGGATATGAGCTCAGACCCTAAACTTTCATGGGTTTCCTCTATAGTATATGCACTATAAATTTCTGTATTAATGGGAGGCCATCTACAGTTAGAGTAGGAGTTAGAAAAACGTATACCATATATTTTAACCTAATCCCTCTGCTAGAGAAATAATTTCGTGAATATTCATGGTCAAATTGTATGTTCATCATAGATGAATTCGCGTGACTCTTTTTTTTTAAATCAAAAGGTTTTGGTTTTATTCACCGTCCGTAGGCGCTATTAACACCATGTAAGGAGGTCAGGGTGAAGGTTGTGGTTTGCTTTGATTGTAATTATTGGCCGCTGGGTTAATCCACGCCTATTATATTCCTGATACGGCATTGAAGGTAGTGTATTACAAGGTAGTCCTTCCTCCTTCCCCTCCCCTCGCCCCTTTCCTCCTCACCCCTCCCTCCTCGCCCCTCCCTTCTCGCCCCTCCCTCCCTCCTTACCCTGGGTTAATCCACGCCTATTATATTCCTGATACGGCATTGAAGGTAGTGGGACATGTCTATGCAGCTGCGATAGGACTCCCGGACTTGACTCCCCTTTTCAGCAGTCTCACCCCTCCCCTTCCTCCCTCCTCACCCTCATCTCTCCTCCCTCCTCACCCTCCTCCCTCCTCCCTCCACATCCCTCCCTCCTCCCTTCACCCTCCTCACCCTCCCTCCTCACCCCTCCCCTTCACACCCCTCCCTCCTCACCCCTCACACATTAACCTTCCGTCCTCACCCCTTCTTCTTCACCCCTTTCCTCCCTCCTCGCCCCTCCCTCCCTGCCCTCCCCTTCCTCCCTCCACATCCCTCCCTCCTCCCTTCACCCTCCTCACCCTCCCTCCTTCCTCCTTCCCCTCCCCTCGCCCCTCCCTCCTCGCCCCTCCCTCCTCGTCCCTCCCTCCTCGTCCATCCCTCCTCGCCCTCCCTCCCTCCTCGCCCTCCCTCCTTCCTCGCCCTCCTTCCCTCCTCGCCCTCCCTCCCTCCTCACCCTCCTCCCTCCACATCCCTCCCTCCTCCCTTCACCCTCCTCACCCTCCCTCCTTCCTCCTTCCCCTCCCCTCGCCCCTCCCTCCTCGCCCCTCCCTCCTCGCCCCTCCCTCCTCGCCCCTCCCTCCTCGCCCTCCCTCCCTCCTCGCCCTCCCTCCCTCCTCGCCCCTCCCTCCTTGCCCTCCTTGCCCTCCTTGCCCTCCTCCCTCCTCCCTCCTCCCTCCTCCCTCCTCCCCCTCCCTCCCTCCTCGCCCCTCCCTCCTCGCCCTCCCTCCCTCCTCGCCCTCCCTCCCTCCTCACCCTCCTCCCTCCACATCCCTCCCTCCTCCCTTCACCCTCCTCACCCTCCCTCCTTCCCCTCCCCTCGCCCCTTTCCTCCTCACCCCTCCCTCCTCGCCCCTCCCTTCTCGCCCCTCCCTCCCTCCTAACCCCTCCCTCCCTCCTCGCCCCTCCCTCCCTCCTCGCCCCTCCCTCCCTCCTCGCCCCTCCTTCTTCGCCCCTCCCTCACCTCACCCTCCTCGCCCCTCCCTCCTCGCCCCTCCCTCCTCGCCCCTCCCTCCCTCCTCGCCCCTCCCTCCCTCCTCGCCCCTCCCTCTTCGCCTCTCCTCACCTCTCCCTCCTCACCCCTCCCTCCTCGCCCCTCCCTCCTCACATCCTCACCCCTCCCCCCTTACCCTTCTCCCCTCACCCCTCCCCCCTTACCCTTCTCCCCTCACCCCTCCCCCCTTACCCTTCTCCGCTCACCCCTAACCCCTGCACACCATTCACCCCTTACCCTTCACTCTTCACCCTTCAGCCCTCACCCCTCTGCCCCCTTCTCACCCCTCATCCATGCCTCCACCTCCTTCTCCTCTCCCATCCTCTTCCTCCTCCCCTCCCCCTCCTCCTCCTTTATCCTCCCTCCCCCTCCCCCTCTCTCCTCCCTTCTTCCCCTCCACCCTCTTCCTCCTTTCCTTCCCCTCCTCCCTCCTCCCTCTCCCTCCTCACCCTCCAACCTCACCCCTCCCTTTCCCCCCCCTCCTCCCCTCCTCACCCCTCCCTCCTCCCCTTGACCCATTCCCAAGTCCCGGACCCCTCCAGGTACTACCCCCGTACCCTGGACCCCCCCCCCCTCCGCCCCCCCCCCCCCGCGGGCAGCGGTCAGGGCCGCGTATTTAGTCTCATTGTGTCCACAGAAATTGGAGCTGATTGTTGATCATTACAGTTCACTCCCCGCCCGGGGGCATATCCCGACCCCCCTCCTCCCTCCCCTGAAAATTAAGACGACAGAACGGCGGGTCTATTTCTGTTACTCCCGTGCGGCGGGGGGGGGGGTATTGATCAGGACGCAGACCCCCCCCCCCACCCCCGTATTCTCTCCACGCACTCCCCTGGCGTGGTTATTATTTCTGTGTAGCGGCCATACACGCACTGCATGACAGTGTTAATTACAGGTCTGTGTTTCGTAGAAATGGAGGCGTTTTCTTATCGAATTAAAACTCCACAAGTTGGAGACTGTGACTGTGACATCACGAAGGGCACTGAGCAGAAGGACGGGAGGGGGGCAGTTTGAAAAATAACGCGTACAGGGGCCTGTTTCACTAGTTTCGTGGCATTAAGCCTAGACAGACATCAACAGCAGCACCAACAGTGCAAGCAACAGCGGAATTTTTTTTTGTCGGGTTTCAAATATCAACAGATAGGAGTGGCTAATGTTCTTCATATTTAGAACGATTATAGGTTATATGTATCCCTTACTTGTGTGAAAGTTTCATTACTTAATTCTCAGGGAAAGTGAGTGAAATTGTCTAACACTCTTAAATCTGGACACACCGTGTTTGGGGTCTGTCTTGTCCAAAGTGCCGCAACTTGTGTTGATCTGTCCGTATGGTGTCACAGACGCCATCTAGACATGTCACGAAACTACTGAAACAGGTCCCAGGTCTCCAGATGGGCCTCCTATTTGTGTGTAATGACCAGTTCACACTTTGCGTTTAGAGGTACAGCAGAACCCAGCCTAATAGACACTCCGCGTAAGCGAACACCCCGCGTTAACGAACACTTTGATTCGGAACGGTTCCCTCAATAGTAGATGTTTATTCTAACCTGGCGTAAGAGGTGATCCCGCTTAAGATGACACTTTGGCCCGGAAAGGAGGGTGACCGCTTACGCGAGGTTCCCGTTCCCGCTCCTCCCGTTCTGCGATAGTTCTTGCCCCTTGGTTCTTTCCTTGATCTTACCTCGATCGGCGCCGCTGCTCCACTTCGGCGACCGGGTTTTTCTAGTCCCCAGTGGGGAACAGTGGATCGGCTCTCAATCTCCGGTATGGAGCACCACTAGGAGTTTGAGCACCGACCATCGGGGGCGGGGGTATCGGGACTCTAGCTCCACTACAGCTCCACTATCGGCGACTGGGAGCCGATCGGGCGGCGACCAAATCACTCTCCAGTGGATCGGCGCAATGGAGCACGGCCTTAAAGCGCCAGATCCGCTTAGGCCTTTTTCCATGCCAATTTGGGTTCGCAGACGTTCGCAGACGTTCACAGACGTTCGCATGGACATGCGAATGCCTTGTGACAATATTCAATATATTGAATATCATCGCATGGGATTCGCACAGTCGCATGGATCGCAGACACATTCACTTGGTCGCCTTAGTGGATCTGGCGCTTTAGCCTGTATGGGGATTTAATCGGTGTCTAACTGACTTGGTCGTGCGGGTGTTCCTGGCTAGATCGTCTCGGTGTAACACCCTCGATTGGTTAGCGATAATAGGGGTTGCACACACAGGGGTCATCAGGCAGGTAGATCTTACTATAACCAAGGAGAATGGACTGCAATACTCGTAGGGACATGCAGAACGGGCTCCCAATGTTAAGCCTATGAGACCAAAATACCAGGGGTGAGATAAATAGTTTAATCAAATTTCTTAACAAGAAAAAGACCCAGAAATTATTCATTTGAGTGCGTTATAATATATTTCTTTTATTTCTATCTTCCATAAATGTTTCCTTAACAACTGAAAAAAAATCATTTGAGTGTGTTATAATGTGTTTCTTTTATTTTCATCTTCCATACATTTTTCCTTAAAAATTGAAAAAAGAATCACTTGAGTGTGTTTTAATGTATTTCTTTTGTTATCATTTTCCATACATTTTCTTTAACAACTGATAAAAAAAATAATTTGATCGCTTTATAATATATTTCATTTATTTCTATTTTCCATGAATTTTCCGTGAACGGCCAGCAGCAAGTCTACTTAACTTCACCTGCCACAACCGGAAGTCGGTGATCGTCAACACAACGAGCGGCTACATCTCCAGCCTACCCGTGTCAGAGACGGGGTACGGGTCTGTGCGCTGCCCGCTCATCATCCAAGGTCAACCGGGTCAAACCATCAACTTTACCCTATACGGCGCGTCGGCCGATCGCCTCGACGCGACGGCCAACACCATCGCCCGCCGCTGTCCCTACCACGCCATCGTCAAAGACCGGAAGTCGGCCAACGTGTCGCTGTGTGCCACCAAACACCGGCGCACGGAGAGTGTGTACGTGAGTCAAGGTCATACGGTGACCTTCTACATCGACCGCAACCCGCACACCGATACCTCCATACAGGCCCTGCTCAAGTTCGAAGGTAAGAGGCTTATAGTTAGTGTTTATGTCTGATTGGTATGAGGTATGACCATGCTGTATGAGGTGGCCATTTGGAAACGTGTATTATGCGGCTAATATGAAGTGTTCATTAGAAACGCATAGGGAGTGTGTATGGACTTACCCGTAGCATACAGATATATCCACCTAATACAAAGTGTCCATAGAAAACACATAGGGAGTGTATATCACTATACCCGGAGCATGCAGATATATCCACCTGATACAAAGTGTCCGTATAGAAAACACATAGGGAGTGTGTATCACCATTCCCGGGGCGTACAGATATATTCAGCCAGTACAAAGTGTCCATAGAAAACACATAGGGAGTGTGTATCACCATACCCAGAGCGTACAGATATATCCACCTAATACAAAGTGTCCATAGAAAACACATAGGGAGTGTGTTTCACCATACCCAGAGCGTACAGATATATCCACCTAATACAAAGTGTCCATAGAAAACATATATAGGGAGTGTATTTCACCATACAGGGAGCATACAGATATATCCACCTAATACAAAGTGTCCATAGAAAACACATAGGGAGTGTGTTTCACCATACCCAGAGCGTACAGATATATCCACCTAATACAAAGTGTCCTTAGAAAACACATATGGAGTGTGTATCACCATACCCGGAGCTTACAGATATATCCACCTTATACAAAGTGTCCATAGAAAACACACAGGGAGTGTGTATGGACATACCTGGAGCATACAAATATGTTGTATTCTCCAGGGGACGCATACGGAAAAATAGTGTGTACATGAAAAAAGTGCTAAACCAAACTAATATGGACACGCCACCTGTCTGTGTCCTCCTAGGAGGATACAGGAAAAAGTCCCTGAATAACCCCCTGTAAAAGTCCCTGAAACATCACCTAGCATGCAAAGAAGTGCGTGGGGAAATCGGCACCCATATTGTTTTGTCCCCTTACTGGGGGTTATAGTGTATCATAAGGTTGAGTAATATATATATATAACCTACATGGTGCCCCCTTACTGGGGCTTATTCTGTATATCATCAGGTTGAGTAATATGTGTGACTCACATGGTGTCCCCTTACTGATGGTTAATCTGTATACCACCAGGTTGAGTAATATGTATAACTCACATGGTGTCCCCTTACTGGGGGTTATACTGTATACCACCAGGTTGAGTAATATGTATAACCCACATGGTGTCCCCTTACAGGGGGTTATTCTGTATACCACCAGGTTGAGTAATGTGTATAACCCACATGGTGTCCCCTTACAGGGGGTTATTCTGTATACCACCAGGTTGAGGAATAGAGGGAAACTATGTTCCGGTGAAAGGAAGTCAAAGTTACGAGGTCAGGCTTGGAAAAATTACTGCCCAAGGCCTTGGCCGCGGGCAGTAATTTTTCCTAGCCTTACCGAGTAATTTTGACTTCCTTTCACTGGTACTTGGTTTCCCTATTCCTATAGATCTTCAAATGTGGTTTAATAACGATAATTAGCGTTATTTGCTCATCCACCATCAAACCTGAAGCCAGATCCAACCTTATCGAGTAACTTGACACTTTATGTTTACTCCCCACTGCGCTTTTCATATGAATTTTGTAAGAGACGATCTGATTGGTCTAAATGTCAACCTTGGGTAGTATACGGCAACCTTTGGTAGTATACGGCAACCTTGGGTTGTATCCATAAGTTACTCCACCCCCCAGAACGTGGTGTAAGCATAGAGTGTACAGCCATAGGTATATAGGAATATGTGTGACTCACATGGTGTCCCCTTACTGGGGGTTATACCGTATACCACCAGGTTGAGTAATATATATAACCCAGATGGTGACCCCTTACTGGGGGTTATACCGTATACCACCAGGTTGAGTAATATATATAACCCAGATGGTGTCCCCTTACAGGGGGTTATACCGTATACCACCAGGTTGAGTAATATATATAACCCAGATGGTGACCCCTTACTGGGGGTTATACCGTATACCACCAGGTTGAGTAATATATATAACCCAGATGGTGTCCCCTTACAGGGGGTTATACCGTATACCACCAGGTTGAGTAATATGTATAACTCACATGGTGTCCCCTTACTGGGGGTTATTCTGTATATCATCAGGTTGAGTAATATGTGTGACTCGCATGGTGCCCTCTTACAGGGGGTTATACCGTATACCACCAGGTTGAGTAATATGTATAACCCACATGGTGTCCCCTTACTGGGGGTTATGCCGTATACCACCAGGTTGAGTAATATGTATAACCCACATGGTGTCCCCTTACAGGGGGTTATGCCGTATACCACCAGGTTGAGTAATATGTATAACTCACATGGTGTCCCCTTACTGATGGTTAATCTGTATACCACCAGGTTGAGTAATATGTATAACCCACATGGTGTCCCCTTACAGGGGGTTATACCGTATACCACCAGGTTGAGTAATATGTATAACCCACATGGTGTCCCCTTACAGGGGGTTATACCGTATACCACCAGGTTGAGTAATATGTATAACTCACATGGTGTCCCCTTACAGGGGGTTATACCGTATACCACCAGGTTGAGTAATATGTATAACTCACATGGTGTCCCCTTACTGGGGGTTATACTGTATATCACCAGGTTGAGTAATATATGTGTGACTGTCATGGTGTCCCCTTACTGGGGGTTATACCGTATACCACCAGGTTGAGTAATATGTATGTTGTTTGTCAAATCTTCTTCATCATCCCCACGCCAGCTTTCAGTGAGCTGCTCGGAGCAGCTGTAATACAGGGATATACATATAAATGAGCAGATCAATGCAGGCACTGCAGCCTCAGCCACGGCTCCCAGCTCCGGGTGAGGCAAACATAGAGCTCTCTACTGACATACAATTAGAAAAGTTACATGAAAAAATATGAATAGATATTGCTTCACATTCGTTCGGAGAAAATCTTTTGGAAAAATGAATATACAATTGGTAATACGATGTCTGTGTAGTCAGTGGAGGTTCCAGAATTAAAAAGCAAAGTTGCATCTCATACATCCCAATTTCCTACACGCCTCGACCTATGTTTATCTATGCATGAGTGGGACTGGAATCATTCTCATGTTTATCTACATATCTCCCAGTTATTGGTGAGATGGAGGCAGATTTGGTCCTACCATTTCCTACCAGTAGCGCAGTCCCCATATATACAACACATGCGCCCGCTATACAGTTCAGGGATTTATCCTACCCCTAATATAAAATCCCATAGGCTTAACATTGAGTTTCCGTATGCCACGCTGACTGGCATATGGAGTTTTATATGCCACTAGTGGCATACAGCATTGTTATCACGTAATATTCCAAAATCGAGGAGACAGGGTAGGATAAAATCAAAACCTGATTCGTTTTAATCTTGTCCATCGCATTCCACTCCTGAAGTTTTGGCTCCCGACTTCACTCAGCTTCACCTCATGAAGTCACTATGCCAAACTCCAGTCGTGGAATACGGTGGACAAGATTAAACCTCATCCAGCTTTACGATAGGAAGGGCACTAGATATACAAAGTATTGTAGTGGTTGCTGATTGTTCACACTGACCCGGCGTTTGCACTAAACGACTAAATACATGGTGACTGTAGATTGTCGGGTCAAGAGTCTTCAGGATTTGGCACAGTCAGCCAATAAAGTCGTCGACCTCAGAATGAATTTGAGCGTTTTCACTGACGACTAAGTTTTCACAGAATTGCCGCCCATCTAGATGACTAAATCGAACCAGCTTTAAATAGTTGACAGCATTAGAGTGTGTCAAACAGTCGTCAGGTGGTGCCGCATTGAGTTATCTGACGTAAGCGGACAATCTGCTGTCGTCATGCCCTTGATGTTTACACTAGATGATTTCTGGCCTTTTATGGCTGATTGTCATCAGGTGGTGCAAAATGCCAAAAGCGCTGCCCTTAATGTCTAGGTACCCTCGTTTCTGTCTTCATTTTCTTTTTTGTGTCTGAAATGCAAGATTTTGTTTTAACCATTTTTATCTTGATACCGGGCGTTTACACTAGATAACTAAATACATGGCAACTGCAGATCAATAGTTTTCGGGTGGTGGCAAAGTCCACGGCAAAAGTGGTTGACCCCAGAATGAACTCAAGCGTTTACAATGACAACTAAGTTTGTACAGAATCGCTGCCCATCTAAATGACTAAATCAATCCAGCTTGAAACAGTGGCCAGCATTAGAGCGTGTCCAACAGTCGTCAGGTGGTGCCGCATTGACGTGGTCAGACGTGATCAGACGATCTGCAGTTACTACGTGCTTGGCGTTTACACTAGATGATTTCTGGCCTTTTCATGGCTGATCGTAGTCAGGAGGTGCAAATTACCAGAATCGCCACCAATAATAGTCTAGTGTAGTAGCTCCGAACAGCTCCAAACAGATCCGAACAGCTCCGAGCAGCCCCCAGAAGCCCCGAGCAACGCCGAGCAGTGCCGAGCAGCCCCGGGCAGGTCCGAGCAGCCCCGAGCAGCCCCCAGCAGCCCCGAGCAGCCCCGAGCAGCCCCGGGCAGGTCCGAGCAGCTCCGAACAGCTCCGAGCAGCCCCCAGCAGCCCCCAGCAGCCCCGAGCAGCTCCGACCATCTCCGAGCAGCCCCGAGCAGCCCCGAGCAGCCCCGAGCAGCCCCGAGCAGCTCCGAGCAGCTCCGAGCATCCCCGAGCAGTCACGAGCAGCCCCGAGCAGCTCCGAGCAGCTCCGAGGACATCCATGCAGCTCCGAGCAGCTCCGAGCAGCTCTTTTGATGGGTGTGCAGACAAAGTGGGAAGCACTCAGTTATGGACACGTGTCAGGATATCCTCATTAAGGTCAATCTATAATTAACCACCAGATCCGTCTAGGCGGCTGTGGACGTGTAGTGAAGGGGCACGGGTCATGGGTATAGTAGCACCGTCCTTAGAACCTCATCAGGTAGCGCACAAACTGAGTGCCAGATTTGTCAAGGTGATTGTCCGGGTCCAGGCAACAGGCATAGGTCATGTGTATTATACTATCAGTATGATAGAGTAATTGCTGTTGTTACTGCAATAACCGCTAGCTGTGGACTGCGATAAAACTGCATCGAGAATCGTATAAATAGACAATACTCCATAAGTTTGGATGGGCCCCAATCGTTAGCCGAGTGACGATAATGACATAACCTTATAAGTGGAGTATTGTGTATTTTACGATTCGAGTGCGGTTCTGGATTCATCTCACCCCTTTTTATGACATTAAATATAATCACAATTTCACAATAATTAGAATAGAGTAAATCCATATGACGTCATCTCACTATGCCACGGCCGTGGCATAGTATTGTCACTTTACGTGGGTGATCGTTGAGTATTTATTTCTAATGTTATTCCTATGGCTAAACTTGTACCAGGGGTGAGATAATGACTGGTGATACATCTAGATGATGTGCTATAGGGGGAAACTATGTTCCGGTGAGCAAAAGTTCAAAGTTACGAGGTAAGGCTTGGAAAAACTACTCTTTCCAAGCCTTACCGAGTAACTTTTACTTTTGCTTACCGGTACTTGGTTTCCCTATTCCTATATACCTTCAAATATCGATAAAAATGCTTAATTCTTTACCTGAAACACTTCCGAAGCAAATGGCCACCCTTATCAAGTAACCACAACAGCTATTGTTTCGTCCCGCTACTGTATTGTATCACGTGATCAGAGCGGGACGAAAACGTCAGAGCGGGACGAAAACATGAGAGCGGGACGAAAACGTGAACCTCGACATATAACTTATTTTTAATGCACCCCCCAGCAGCGGTATGTAACTCTAGTTAGTTCAATAATGGGTATATAGGAATAAGGTTTACATGTGGGGGCGAGTGTATTAATCATAACCAAGGGATGCCCCTTGAGTGTTGTGGGGAGCCAGCATGATTAGTTAGGCTAAGGGAAAGTGTAGTATGTCTCTTCAATAGAGAAATTAGAACATAACAGTACAATAGCACCCTGTATCATCATCAATATAGGGCACAAGGTGATTACAAGTTATTCTATCATCCGCCAGATTCGTCCAGGGGGACGGTAGGCGTGTAGTAATGGGCATGGGTCATTGGTACATCATAATCAGTAGAGGGCACAGAGTGATTGCTTGTTCTTCCATCATCCACCAGGAGATTGTGAGACAAAGACACAGTAGTCGGGGGACAACCGCTGTTATCAGTTGTTATAATCCATTGATCATATATATATATATATATTATATATATATATTATATATATATATTATATATATATATATATTAGATATATTATATATATTATATACATATATATATACCCACTATAGCTAGCGATACCACAATAAGTGGAACAACGGGGCCCTGGCTCATCTAGAAGCACAGCTAGGATATGAGTGTGCAGAGTGTTTTATCATCATTTGCAGCACTTTCACATTTTCAGTGAATTTCATCCAGGAATATGATGTAGCTTAGATTCAATGATATTCCCCACCCTTTATGGATCTTAATTGATAAAAAAAAAATTCTCGAAAGGGATAGGCGTATTTACGTACTACCCCAACGAAATGAGATTTTTTACAACAATGGATCTTAATTGATAACTGAAGAACATGTTTTGGTGAATTTTGGGAATAACTTAAAGAGGGTAATATTGGTGATTATGTCCTTTATAACAAAGCCATTTTGCGTTAATAAAACGATCATTTTGGTCGCATTTTCCGCTTTAGACTCTGAAAAAAAATTGTGCCTCTCTGTTATTATGGATTTTCTCTTTTCTGTGGCTGGTTTTCTGGTTTTTAAGGCGCAGGTTTTCCTTGGCTGGCGGGTATTTGGACGGTGATTACACTAAACTGCTTTTCCCTCTCGGCAGGTGGAGCCACAAATCCAAATCCCCGTCTCTTCCCACCAGGTGGCTCTGTGCAAATGTCTGACGTCACTTCCGGAACGCATGCGCACTGAAATCCGCCCTAAATTAGTGTTTTCTATTAGGACTCGGACAGAAAGGAAACCGAATACCATTTTACAGTCTCGATTCCTGTGTGGGTTTCTGAATAGATTCTCATTTGCCGCAATGTTGGAATTGATTTAGTCGTTTCCTGGACCTTGTAAATGTGTTGCTTTTCACAAGAATTGCAGTACTGAATCTGTTAAAGATTCATTGCCATCCACTCCCTGGCAATAGAATCACATATTTCAAATTGTATCGGCTTCATAACTGCCAATTTAATCAGTATTCAACTAGTTTTATCTTGATTCCTACATGAAGAAATTAATCAAATTGCTCCTTATTTCTGTGTATGCCAATTGAAACAGGTTCGATATTTACCATCTTGGTTTCCGCCCTGATGTCATCGATTCAGCCGCCACATTAAAACATGGCGGAATCACCCCTATTATCGCTCAGCTTAGTTTCATTGGTTGCCGCGTGGTGGCGCGTCGGGATATAGCCTCGAACCGAGACGCATCAGTGTTAAGGTGCCATCCTCACGTACTGCGCATGTGCAGCGGACCGGAACGAGGCTCTGTGCTCTCATTGGTCGCTCATCATCCAATCAGCGTTGAGGCGCGTAGACGGAAGTACGCAGATTACTACGCGAGAACTACATTCCTCTACTGTATATAGTCTCGTCGAGCCTTGACTCTTGTATACTCTACTTGGTCTTAATCTCGTCACACTTCGTTGAATTTCACTTTAATAATTTCTTCGGAACTGAATACATTTTTTCTCCCATGTCATCAGACGGGTCTCAACGCAGACAGTTTTAGTTTGGAAGAGAGTCTTTTTTTTTCTTTCAAAATTTAGGAACATCGGTGTTTATAGAAACCACGTTGTTTTGCATAAGAATTGTATTAAATGCCTTGTTACTCATGAGAATTCTATAATGAGCCTGGATATAGATGGTGATTCTATGATGTGCCTTGTTACACATAGGGCTTTAATGATACACTTTATTACACACAAGGATTCTATAATATACCTCATTAAATAACATGATTCTATGATGTACCTTGTTACACATGAAAATTCTATAATTTGTCATATCTTACACAGGAATTCTACAATGCGCCTTCAATGTTATATACAAGTCATGTTATAATCCACAGAAAACTAGACAAAAATTAGATTAAAAGTGAATTTATTGGGGGTAATTATACATCGAGATGGGGGGGGGAGATTTTAGTGAATTATTTGAAACGTTTCGTCTACGTTCAGTAGACTTCTTCTGGCAATGTGATATACATATATATACACAATAATTTGTTGTATTTATTATCCATCTTCTCCAATAAATTAAAACCAGTTATTGCCATATTAAAAGGTATAACAATAGGCACTATGTCTTTGCTCTATAGCATAAAGGGACTATTCTTCCCGTATACCATGGTTTTTGAGGCCGTATACAACAGGTTTGAATCCGTATACCACAGTTATGGTATCTGACAGGTTTTATACAATGGGTTGTGGTTTACTGAATCCCCATACATTTTCAATGGGGGTTTTGTATACGACGGGTAATAAAAGTGGGTTCTAAATGCTCCTTGTTATAAATATACGATACTTCTATAATTCACCATACTGTACACAATAACTCCACAATCCCCCTCCTTATAAATAATTCTATAATGCGCCATGAGCATTCATCTCATGAGACAAAATACCAGGGGTGACATGAACGAGAGTTTTATAATGCACCTTGTTATACACGATAGTTCTATAATCCGCCATGATGTACACGATAACTCTGGCGTCCACCTACTATAGGATAGACATTTAGATCGATATGGCACCGATACAAAAAGCAAATATCGGAGACATATCGGGAAGGTGCAAAATCGTAGACATATATCTGGACATGCCAATCCACCACGCATTGTATGGGGTTTTTATCGATGCCTAATCGCAGAAACGTGGTCAACTGCCCCGATATTAGGTGACCTTCCAACGCGATTTTGATTTTTTTATCGGGAGGTGCATCGCAGACCACATCAGAGCCATATCGTAGTAGGTAGACGCCGGACCTAATACGTCTCATTTCAAATAATTATCAAGAGAATATTTACAGCTGCAGAAATGAAACTGAGACTGTAAAAAAGGTTAACAACCCGACTTGCTAATGACGATCGGGCATCGTGTACTGTATTTTTACCTGTGGATCCCACCCGCTATGGATCCATGAACAAAGATCTTGTGTTTACTTTTAATATTCTTCTCCGGAATGGAACCAACCGATAATTTCTCCGTGACGCTCCTTACCACATTCCCTATTATAAAACAGGATATTTCCAGTGCCCTTTAATTGTAATCTAATCCGGTTCTATTTCCGCTGCCTTTCATCTCGCTTTTAGAGATGGATATACCTCACGGTGGTGGAGAGTGGTAGGAGGAACACACGCAAGCGTGCTGTGCTGGGGAGTGTACCAATAACTCCGTTGGAGATATCTCTCCTCAAAAGAAAAACTCTTAATGATGGACTTCAAAGCAGTGGCGATCAGCAAACCAGAGGGAGGTTGGGATTAGCTTGCATGATCATTGAAGTCCTTTAATGAGGGTGTATAGGGCGGAGGAACATTAACAAGGAGATAGACCCGCCGCGGAAACTCGATTACGGCTAGGATTCTCGGTGGGCGAAGAAAGGAGAACCAGGCATCCATTTCTCATCTGGTTTATGAATCTGGAGGCTGTGTGGGGCTGGCAGGGGCTGCCAGGAGGGGTAAGGTGGATATCTCATCGCCTTTCCCTGTGGCATTGTCTTAGCCAGGATCAGAGCTGACCCTCAGCATTGATCACTTAAAAGAGAAATGGATGCGTTTCCTGATCTCCAGGAATGGATTCGCTCTTGTCAAAATCATCCCCATTGGAGTGTGAAAATTTAAAAAAAAACACGGAAACTGAATTAAATAAAAAAAGAAACAATACCCAGGCATTCACAAAGTGCAGGGACTTCATAATGACAATAGTATCTCCGCAATTTAATGAAGAAGCTGCCTTTTTTTGTAATCTGCCTCGATTTATACCGCTTTATCATCGCGGGGATTGAATTTAAATGGATATACTAAATACAATCTAATTACACGAGGAACTCTCCTTCATCAGCCGCTCTCTAGAATCGATTTTCTTTTTTTCAGCGGCATAATTACTAAACAATCCATCTTTGTAGTCCACAAAATCAGCCTCACCACTGCCGCTCATACTCCGCAAAATGGACATGGCCCCAAAATAATTTGCGCTGATGGCAAAATTAATTTGTTTTGCGAAGGGGATGTTTTTATTTTTGTGTGTAGTATATTTTTATGGGTTTTCAATAAGCTGCATCGATTTAGCATGTTCGGGGTGGGCAGGGAAAACAAACAATGCAGGACAGTCATGGGTGGGTTGATTAATTGTGACAAAACTAGAATTAGGTTCAGAATTAGAATTAGAAGACATGCCAGCTGAGATACTACACAGACTTCTGCGTAAGTTTGGTCAAATTGTGGTTTTACTGACCATGGATACTACCCTCTGGATAGAAAGTATAGGTGTAGATATATATATATATATATCATCCACCTAATATAGAGTGCCCATAGAAAATGCATGGGCAGCGCATATCTATATATATATATATATATACTCGGAGCATACGGATATGTTGTGTTCTTCCGGCTGCAAAACTCAGCGCATATGGAAAAATAGTGCTACCTAAAATAAACCAATATGGGTACTGCACTTGTCAGGAAAAGGTGGATGATAAATACAATATAAACTGGTTTCAGATAAATGCAGTTGTATGCTCCTCGGAGTTACCTCTGGGCAATATCCTCCCATACTCTCGGGTATTACTACGCGTCAACTCCTCGGATTGTACCACCGCTTGTGTATCTGAAACGAGCCAATGTTGTGTATGTATTCGGAGATCTATTTAAATAATCCAAAGTTGAGTAAATAAGTGAAACTCGAGAACCTATCAGGCTTTGATTAGTTGGTTTAATTAAGAACAGCAAATTACAACGTTAGGGTATGTACAAATAGACTTTGTCAATAATGACTGTATTTGTGTAAAGGTGACTGTCGTGAACTACTCGGAGATTACAGCCACTCATACACAAAACGATACATAATTGCGTATTTATTATCCAACTAAATGATTAATATCACGTCTCTTGAAATGAAAAGGTCATTCAAAGACATATGTAGTTCCCGATTAATTCATGATACCACAGCACTCTTAAAGACGTTCGTTATTCGGTATAAACATACGCCAATTATATATAGTTCGCTGTTTGCCCATGTTTTTGAAATGCTAATCGTTTTATCACAGTGATTTCTGTTTGGAGAGTTGCGAGGAAGAACGTCCTGTATCTGGATGAAATGTGCTAAATCCACATTTTTCTGAATAAAGAAAAAAAAAATCGAAGTACATGATAATTTGACCCCATTATTGATCACTGCACGAAAACCATCATTTTACATATGAATGCGCCCGGCATATATAAGTAAGTATTTTGCGTCTACAAGGTCGTCTTAATCCCTGTCTGTATACACCTCATCTGTGGGCGTATATATAAGCGTCCCGTGAACAGGGCTTCACTGAGAGAGGGCGGGGGGAGGTGGCAGGGGGTGGGGAGGGGGGGGGGGGTGGGAGGGCTTCCTACTGAGGACACCTGTACTTCTACCAACACAAAGGGGCGGGAGGGGGCGGGGGCAGAGGGTATTTTCTCTCATATACGCCGGTTGTGAAATATAGCCAAGACGCGTCTGTCATATATAAGGCCTGGGCGTATATAAAAGAAAACAAGTCAATATTCAGCCGTGATGGCGTATTTATGGATAAAACGGTGGTTTTCATGCAGTGGATGGAACTTATTTTCCCCCAGGAGATTCTGACATGCCAGAACCTACAGGTAGCTGATTCTAGGTGCTCTGTAACATTGGCCATGATTAATTCGTACTAGGTGGATACAAAAATACAAGAAACTCAATCGGCTGCAAAGCAAAACTACTTCAATAGAAAATGATAATTTGATATGAGTATCTTTAAATGTGATTCCAGTACTGCCACTTTCCGAATTACCCCTCAGGTATAGTTTACACGAATGTGTTCTAATGGGTAGCACACTAATTGCTACTGTTAATTTAAGTTTAAACGAACTCGCTGCAGCTCTCGCCGTCCTCACTTTGACTCTGATCACCAGAAACCGTTCATGGATCTGCAGCAAGAACAACATTGTTTAATTACAGTCGCGCTGTTTCGTCAAACACAGCTTTACTGAGAGAACCCGGTATTACGGAGATATGAACAGAAGAAAGCCAAGGCCAAGCATTCATAAAACATGGCGGCCGTTTGTCTGAAGCTGTTTCGGTGCGGAAATCGTCTGCTGATTGCACAACAGGCCCCACGTGGAATCCGCAGCCTCTCAGGGCCGTATCCACCCGATACGGGCTCACTGAGACGAATCAAGGGGGATTTTAATAATTGCGCGTGGGATTCACTCTCCCTTTCTGACGGAGAATGCGGGGGGAGATTGCGCTGATCCGGGTCTTAATGCCGCGCGTCTGCCGCCATGATCCTCACTCAAAGCGAGGCCACGGCTCAGACACAAAATGGCCGCTGCACCGGGATTCAGTACGCATGCGCCGGGCGCAGTGATACGCGCAGTGATATCACGCACTCTTTTCTCCCGCGCGCGCCTAATTACAGCCCGGGACGCAGGGCGCATGCCCGGCGGAGTGGGCAGCCAATAGGAATCGCTCTCACAGCGGGGTTCGGGACCATCTGTGATCAGCACGAGTGCGCAGACTCAGAACGACCCCTAGCGACGTCGGCGGGAGTCAAAATGTACCCAGACACCCGCTGGCAACCAGCGTCCGGGCGCCAGTACGCATGTGCAGCGCTGAGGGCGCCATCTATGGTTCTAAAGATAAAACAAAGAGAGAGCTCCAAGCGGAGGTTTTGAAGCACATGTAGCCCTTGTTGTCTCGTTGTGGATGGAAGTCGCCATGAGCAACATGACCTCGTTCTGTCCTTTTCTTTTAGGAAAAAAGGAATTGGGATTGCGAAGGAGGGAAACACATCTTGTTTTTGTGTGTGGTGTCGGAAGGTGGTTAGATTAAGATGGTGTAGTAGAAGCCCCTAGAAATCCCTGTGGCACTAGTTTGATACGGCAACCTCACAGTACTATCTATGGATATATACCATGCAGCAAATAACAGGCACAGCTGACACAATTTTTGTTTCTTTTATTGGGTACGATTCGATAGTACATGACTTCGATCTGCCATCGTTACCCAGTATATATCAGTAAAATATATAGGATACTACCGTAACCGTGGACGGTAAACCCGCATTCAACTAGAATCGTATCTAGTGCCGTAAACCAATGTACGGTCAGTTTACAGCATGAAACTGTAAATATGGACCCATTGTATAGAGTTAGAGCAATTTTAACATCAGCATCTAATTAAAGTAGTGAATAAAATCCTGAAGTTAAGTTATTTAGAGAATTAAACACTTCTTCGACCGTAAAATTTACTGTACTATCCTGGCAACTTGGGTGACAGGAAAAAACCTATTCTAATTAGTAAATACTTGTCTCAGGTAGATACATGCACAATATTGACTGGTTTCAGATACAAGTAGCCGAATGCTCCGAGGAGTTGACGCGTAGTAATATCCGAGTGTATGCGAGGATATTGCGTAGAGTCAACTCTGGGGAGCAGATAACCTTCATCATTCATCTCCAGCTAATTCTGTACCACATTCATTAACTGAACCATCCTCAGGGCTAGAAACACCATACAGGTTCTTTTTATTCAAGACCAACTTTCACTTATTCAATCAACTGATGTTCATACAGTAATGGAGCTTTTCACACATAGTGACAGCGTAGATTGTCATCCCCTTTTGTAAATGAGTATAGGACTGAGTAATTAAAGCACGATTGACCTTTTCTGAAGTCTCTTGAGTCATCAGTCCTTTGTGTGATCATTATCTGCATCTCACACAGTAGTTCAAAAGAGCACTCTTTGTTTCATGTCTTTTTTGTGGTGTTTCATTGATTGTCATATCATAAAATATCATCGTCCCCCTCTTGTAATCTGGGCCCTACTTCTCTATCATAAACTCCCCAGGTGATGTTTTATCCTGATTATTACCCTCATTATTATTATTATTATTATTATTATTATTATTATTATTATCATCATTATTATTATTATTTAGAACGGGATTTTACAGGACAGACCGGACTTCACATGACAATATATACAAGAACATATACCCACAAGTGCCTGAAATCTCATGATCTCTCGGTAGTCTTTGGTCTTATTCCATTGATGCCATCTTTATTGCTGTGTCCCTGTATAAGTATATCTCATGAAGTCTATGATTATTATGGGCAGGTAGGGTAGGCAGGGTGAGAAAGTGAGGTTGGACAGGGATGGTAGGCAGGGTGAGTGTCTAAGGGTGGACAGGTAGGGTAGTCAGGGTGGGTGTGTAGGGGTGGGTGTGTAGGGTAGTCAGGGTGAGTGTCTAAGGGTGGACAGGTAGGGTAGTCAGGGTGGGTGTGTAGGGGTGGGTGTGTAGGGTAGTCAGGGTGGGTGTGTAGGGGTGGGTGTGTAGGGTAGTCAGGGTGGGTGAGTAGGGGTGGGTGTGTAGGGTAGTCAGGGTGGGTGAGTAAGGGTGGGTGTGTAGGGTAGTCAGGGTGGGTGAGTAAGGGTGGGTGTGTAGGGTAGTCAGGGTGGGTGTATAGGGGTGGGTGTGTAGGGTAGTCAGGGTGGGTGAGTAGGGGTGGGTGTGTAGGGTAGTCAGGGTGGGTGAGTAAGGGTGGGTGTGTAGGGTAGTGAGGGTGGGTGAGTAGGGGTGGGTGTGTAGGGTAGTGAGGGTGGGTGAGTAAGGGTGGGTGTGTAGGGTAGTCAGGGAGGGTGAGTTAGGGTGGGTGTGTAGGGTAGTGAGGGTGGGTGAGTAGGGGTGGGTGTGTAGAGTTGTCAGGGTGGGTGAGTAAGGGTGGGTGTGTAGGGTAGTCAGGGTGGGTGAGTAAGGGTGGGTGTGTAGGGTAGTCAGGGTGGGTGAGTAAGGGTGGGTGTGTAGGGTAGTCAGGGTGGGTGAGTAGGGGTGGGTGTGTAGGGTTGTCAGGGTGGGTGAGTATGGGTGGGCAGGTAAGGTAGTCAGGGTGGGTGAGTAAGGGTGGGTGTGTGGGTAGTCAGGGTGGGTGAGTAAGGGTGGGCAGGTAAGGTAGGCGGTCTGCTGGGGTGGACAGAAATTACCAATCTGGGACCTGTTTCACTAGTTTCGTGACATGTCTAGATGGCGTCTAGATGGTATGACCGGTTTCATAAGAACTAGACATTAGACTTTGTTTTGTCCGTTCTTGCATGCACTGTTGGTGCCGCTTTTCATGTCTGTCTAACACCTTTGTCACGCAACTAGTGAAACAGGTCCATGACGTGTAGATTTGTCTAATTCTTATGTTTGGAGTCTCTCTTTTCCTAAGGGCAGCTACTTGTGTTGCCACGAAACTAGACAACCCCAATGTCTGTATGGTGTCACAGACATGTCACGAAACTATTGAAACAGGTCCCTGTTCAGCCACTTGGTCGCCTAGCCTCCTCGTGGTGCAAGTCGGATATGCTTGCACCAAGCAAAACAAAAGCGTCCGGGGTGGGAAGTTAGCTCTGTGGTAAAGAGCACTGATGTGAGTCCCACTGCAGCCACTGACGGCAACAGAAAAGGGCCTTATGTATGTTATTATATACCTGTGGTAGTATATCCTACACATACGGCCCGCTCCTACCCATGTCGTATTTATATCCGTACGACACCTAGGTGACGTACGGGGTATGTATGTGGCGTATGGGGCATGTACGGCGGCGAAATCCAAAAACTACCCCAGAAGCAAGGTTAAAATTCGGATATTTTAAGGTATATAATAATAGAGAAACAGGCTGACTGTCTCCGTACGGATAAAATACTTGGTAAAATCGGCGATCAGATGAACCTCTGCCTCCGGCATCAGTTCATCTGATCGCCGATTTTACCGCGTATTTTATTCGTACGGAAACAGTAAGCCTGTTTCTCTATAATACTGAACAATGGCCAGCCTAAAAAACCGTCCTAAAGATACAAAAATATACATAAATTCTACCACGCAGTTGATAAGGCGTAACAAACCATCAACCATCCTCTCTCCTCCCAACACACAGACACAGACACACACTTTTAGGAGATTACGAGCATCAGTAATCTACTGCTCGCATATTACACACACCCAATGCGTTTTCTATGGAGACTCCGTAATCGGTGGTTGATAAATATTGTCATTACTCTTCAGAACTGTAATGCGTTATTAGAGCATGTTTGCATTGTTAAATACATCATCTAGAGGTCAGAGTGGTCACATTGAACTTTCAGTGTGCTTCCAGAAAACTATCCCTTTACTATCTGCATGCTGTTCACTGTCATAGTCAGAGCAGGGAGCCAGTGTCTCAGTGTCTTGGAGGCATGCCCAGTTGACCATGACCAATCACTTAAGACCAAAATACCTTAAGACCCACTGTTGCTTGATCTGTTTGGATCCTAGATAGGCAGTTGCAGAAATAGCAAGTTGACTGGGTTCAAGTGGGTTACAGAAACTATCCATAGACTGAATCTAATACAAACCTATTAATTGTCATTCATTTATAATTCCATGCTCATTCATCTATAATGAAAATACTATTTGCTCCTAGTATATATGTATACATATATATATATATATATATATATATATATATATATATATATATATATATATATATATAAATATATATATATATATATATATATATATGTTCACCTGTACTCAAATCTTGCATCAAAAGCAGCTGCTTCATTTAGCTGAGCAAAAGCCAGCTTAAATATAATTCTTGAAAACACAAAAATACCAATAAATTCCACCTCGCCGTATTAGGAACCTGTCAATAACAAGGCGTAACCAACTATCAACCATCGCCCATCCTCCCGCAACCACTTACTCCTATTAGGCAGATACGCCACATCGATACACAGGGAGCGAACATTCCGGATACGCCGCCAACCGGAAACAGAGTTGCGCCATCTATGGAGTAACGGGAGTGATGGTTTTAGCGGATCAGGCGTATAGACAAACCTCACTCTCCCCTCCACTCTCCATACGTAATTGGCCGTGATCGCGCCGGGGCCAGGCCGCCGCCTCTGGGGGGAGACTAACTCCATTGTGAGAATTGCAAATGGCGGCGGCGTCACGTGATCTGTGACATCATTAGGAGAGCGTCATTGGAGCGGTAATTCACGGCGTATTGCGTCACATGTGTGTTTGTCGTTCACCCCTCGTCCGCCTTTGTTTGGCAATCAACCCCTGCCTACACTGAGCTACGATGTAAGGGTTGGTCGGGTTAAGCCCAGTGCTCATCTACCGATTTCGGAACATTTATGTACCTTTGTCGGCGACAAATGGAGGGTAATTTGTCTCAGCCGAGCCATCCTAACAGAGTTGGTAGATGTAGGACAGCTAGGCAAGGCTACCCACCGATTAGTGATCCACCTCCTTCAGACGTCCTTTTGTCGCCGACAAGTTGTGGTTTCAATGTTCCAAAATCGGTGGGGATCAGTTTATCAATATTCTGATAAATGTAGTCGGCGAGGTGCATAATCGTATACATGTCAGTAAGTGTAGACTGATTTGCTTAGGACTAATACCCTCCACCCCCTCTCCTCGAGGGCTGCCAGTCGAGGAGGGGTTATGTAATTTGCCTGCGACAAGGTGACCAACTTCTGTACGATTTGGCAACTAATCGTTCAACCCTAAATCGGTAGATGGGCATTCTGCTTTAAGTCCCGCAGAGTATCACTCTGTGTGTGCCTCAAGCCAGGTAATGTTGTTCTATGTAGGCTTTAGAAAAGCAGACATCCTTAAGAGGAAATATTCATAGCAAACAAAATGATAAAGAAACCAAGTTTAATGTTCATTATATTTTGAAAAAAATAAACGGGAAAGGAATGGAGAAAATTTAAAATTGGTTTTCAGCCGCAAAAGTCTATAAATTGTCTAATATAAACGCCAAGAGCGTGGCAACTGCAGATTGTCTGGTTTCATCTGATTACGCAATAAAGCACCACTTCACTACTATTGGACACGCTCTGATGCCGGCGACTATTTCAAGCCGTCTTGAATAAGTCGTCTACATGGGCGGCCATTCTGTGAAAAAGTCGTAGTCGTCAGTGTGAATGCTCGGGTAAATTCTGACATCGACGACTTTCGCGGTGGATATTACCACCGCCTGACGACTATTGGCTGACGATCTACAGTCGCCATGTATTAAGTCATCTAGTGTAAACGCCAGGTAATAATGAGACGAGGCTAAAGTTCCTCCATTTAATTTTAAAAAAAAAGTTTCTGATAAATTCCATTGATAATTTGTCCCGCCACCGGGTGTAGTGCATGGCGTCGGGGGCAAGATGGCTACCTCCATAACACAAAAGATATGTGCCCTTTATAAAGGGATTGGCTAGATGGATCTACGCTTGCATGTAATTCTAATTCAAGTCATATGTAGTTTGCACATAAAATACATATTGTATACCTGTGGCCGTATGTCCTACGTACACTGCCCGCTCCTGACCATGTCGTACTCATGGCCATGTATCACGTGGCGTACGCTAAATATTCATAGCTGTACACCACGTCTGTGGCATACAGGATATGAACGTGGCATGTGGGTTATGTATACGTCATTGAAACCCAACAAAACGACCGAAAGCGAAGCTAGAAAATCTTAAGGTACACGATAATACGAAAACCGTGTCTGTACGTGATCGATTCTGAAAGTCATTGCATACAGAAAAATAGTCCCGAAAATAGTCTCTATCGAGGTACCCTTTGATCTAAGTATTGATGAATATAACAAACGAAGATGACTTTTCAAACCACAAAAAGTTGACGTAGTAATACACTCGCTGACGCTTGTTTATTACTGCGCGTCAACATTCTTGTGGTTTGCAGCTGCCTGTCCACAAAACTATCGATTGTTGTCTATTTAATAGGACGGCAGGTAGGTCGGTGCACCCCTCTCATAAGATCTCACACTCTCTAAATGGTATTCTGTATTCCAGTCCAAATAAAGGCACTAGGTCGCCAGTACACAGTATTCCCTTAGGTGGCATCATTCAGATTATAGGAATCTTTGGGTTGCCTTGATGTAAGTCTTTAGCACGGGAGGCAGGCCAGTGGATTCTTAAGGCTCTAAGCCTAGTTCGTTAGGAATTCTTTGTGAGAAATATGTACAGAATACCACTTAGAGAGTGTGAGATCTATGAGAGGGGTGCACCAAGTAGGGAAAATGAATCTTGAAGGTTTGATTGGAAAGAAAACGTCAGCAATAATCATCCACTGGCACTTTGAGTATGTACTGCACCTCCACACCCACCCGCCCCTATTTTACCCACCCACCCACCCTATATTACCCACACACCCACCCCGTTTCCCGCCACACCCTTCACCATACGCCCACCCGTCCTTACTCACAGTATGTACCGCACCTCCCTACCCACCCGCCCCTATTTTACCCACCCACCCACCCTATGTTACCCACTCACCCACCCCGTTTCCCGCCACACCCTTCACCGTACGCCCACCCGTCCCTATACTCACAGTATGTACCGCACCTCCACACCCACCCGCCCCTATTTTACCCACCCACCCACCCTATATTACCCACTCACCCACCCCGTTTCCCGCCCCACCCTTCACCGTACGCCCGCTCGGCCCTTCTCACATCCCACCTGTTCAAAACGTCATCACGTGATTTTAATCCCTCTTTACGTCAGACGCGCGCATGCGCAAAACGTCACAGCGCATGAGCCCGCTGGTACCCGGCCTGCACGATATTAACACTTAAGAGTCCGTGATTACCGTCCGGCGCGTGTCGCTCCCCTAGCGGAGGAGTGGCGCTGATGGGGGCATGGTGTTTCCGGTGGTGGCGGGGGGATTGCGTCAGAATGCTCTAATTTGACGCGCGCTCTTTGTCATTACGTACGACACTTGTCGCCGGGATAGAGCCACTAGATGGCGCCACTTAACGCTCGCCACGCGCCGCTGCACACGGACCGGAACCGGAAGTGCTTGTTCACGTAACGGCGGGTTTAGTGCGGATCGTCGCCGCTGGGGGCATGGCGGTGGTCGTCGTTAGAGGGCGCTGGGTGTTACGTATGTGAGCGATAATAGGGGTAAGACAGGATTAGGTGATGCTCATCCGGGCATCGACCCCCTCAACTCACCCCTCGGTTTCACGCCCTATAGACATTGCCTAAAGGTTAGAGTGGTCACATATAGACTTTCAGTATGCTGCAAAAACACTCTCCATTCACTATTGTGCTTTTCACTGTGATATTGGACATGAGCAGAGAGCCAGTGTCTCAGGGTCTTAGAGGTAATCCTAACTGGTTACTGGAGAACTCGACCCGAAGTTGTCAGGAGAACTCGACCAGTTTTGAAGAAATCTATTGCAGAACTTGACCTGTGTCAGATTCTTATGAATAAGACATTTTCATATATCATCGGATATAGAAAATAAGTCGGGTTATGTTTAAGCGAAGGGTTAAGGTTAGGGACAGGGTAAGGAATAGGGTTAGGGAAAGGGTTAGGGATAGGGTTAGGGATAGGGTTAGGGATAGGGTTAGGGTTAGGGTTAGGGATAGGGGAATGTTTTTGATTTTCAGAGAAGACCAAATTTTAAGCCAAGATGACATACTTACTACTAACTATAGTTGTAATAACATACTTGCGTTAGGAAGATTTAAAACGGGCCGAGTTCGTTACGGGTCGAGTTTTTATGGGTAGAATTCGTTACGGGCCGAGTTCTCCAGTATTCCCCTCTCACCTCTTCATGTGCTACGATTATGGTGCATCGAAACGAGTGGAGTATTGTTTATTTGACCATTTGAGTGTGGTTCTGGATTTATCTCACCCCTTTCATTGACAATAGAATAGCATTGCAATACAAGAATAATTCGAATTACTTTGAAAAGCCAGTTACAAAGTTCAAATTGTCATGTTGATGTTTTGTCTTCTCTCTGAAATCCTGGCCGCTGATTGGTCAATTGCCTATGACGTCATCTTATATTCACTTAACCACAACCATGGCATAGTATTTTCACTTTACCTGGGTGATCGTTGAGTATGTGTTTTTTAATGTTATTTCTAAACTTATAAAAGGGGTGAGTCAATACAGGCCTCATCTTCTATGAGTACGACTGTGGTGGTATGGTTTATATATATATAGTTCAATCGGTATCCACATTTATCTTACCCTTGATATAAACTTCCCTTGACTAAACATGGTGTAACTGTATGCCATGTTTATACCATTAAAAATATTTATATGCCCCTCCCTCTCTCCCATTTTCCCTTCGTCCCTCCCTCCCTCCCCCAACTCCCTCTCTCCTTCACTCCTCCATCATTCCTTCCCTCCCTCCCTCCCTCCTTGTCTCCCTTCCTCTCTTTCCTTTCTACCCTCCCTGCCCCTCCTCCCTTCCCTCAGCCTCCTCCCTCCTTCCTTCCCTCCCTCCCTCTTCCCTCCCCCCTCCCTCCCTCCCCCTCCCTCCCTCCCTCCCTCCCTCTCTTTCCTTCCTTCCCTCACCCTCCTTCCTCCTTCGCTCCCTCCCTCCCTCCCTCCCTCCCTCCCTCCCTCCCTCCCTCCCTCCCTCCCTCCCTCCCTCCCTCCCTCCCTCCCTCCCTCCCTCCCTCCCTCCCTCCCTCCCTCCCTCCCTCCCTCCCTCCCTCCCTCCCTCCCTCCCTCCCTCCCTCCCTCCTCCCTCCTCCTCCCTCCCTCCCTCCCTCCCTCCTCCTTCCCTCACTCTCTCCCTCCCTCCCTCCCCCCTCCCCCTCCCCCTCTCTCCCTCCCTCCCTACTCCCTCCCTCCCTCCTTCCCTATCTTTCCTTTCCTCCTCCCTCCCTCCTTCCCTCCCTCCCTCCCTCCTTCCTCCTCCCTCCTCCCTCCCTCCCCCTCCCTCCCTCCCTCCCTCCCTCCCTCCCTCCCTCCTCCCTCCCTCCTCCCTCCTCCTGCCTCCTCCTCCCTCCCTCCCTCCCTCCCTCCCCTCCTCCCTCCTCCTGCCTCCTCCTCCCTCCCTCCTCCCTCCCTCCTCCCTCCCTCCCTCCCTCCCTCCCTCCCTCCCTCCCTCCCACCCCCTCATCCAGGCCCGGGTTCGCGCCCCGTTTTCCGCCCACTTAGTTGTGTCCGGCGCTAATTCCGCATTGTGTGCGTGGTGCCACGGGCGCCTGTCACCAGGGGGCATGGCGGTGGACGTGCCTGGCCGCCGTTTGTAAGTGTTATCAGTGAGAGCAGACCCGGGAGTGCGTGTCTGAGGACGGTCAGTCGCCGCCGCCCGCCCGGGCCGAGCCCCCGGGAACCCGGCGACACGCCCCCGTCCCCGGCCCTACCCCGTCACATGCCCTCGTCCGTCCCCCACCCTACCCCGTCACATGCCCCCGTCCCCCGCCCTACCCCGTCACATTCCCCCGTCCCCGGCCCTACCCCGTCACATGCCCTCGTCCCCCACCCTACCCCGTCACATGCCCCCATCCCCCGCCCTACCACGTCACATGAACCCAGTCCCCCACCCTACCCTGTCACATGCCCCCGTCCCCCGCCCTACCCCGTCACATTCCCCCGTCCCCCGCCCTACCCCGTCCCTGAATGACACACCTGGACTCCTTCGCCCTCCTCTGTATCCCCATGAACCAATCGTACCCCTCCACCCATCTCCATACCCCATGACACACCCATACCCTTCTGTCCAACTCCACACCATCATAATCCATCCGTACTCCTCTGCCCAGCTCTGCACCTCTTATACCCAACTGTACCCTTACCACTCTGGCATCCTTCATACCCCAATGACCCACACATAATCGTACTCCTCCCATGTCCATTATTAAAATATTTATATGCCACTGATGACAAATGAAGTTAAATACATGTGACAGGGTAGGATAAAATCTAAACATCACTCAATTTCATATAATTGTTTACATGGCATTCATTGTCTTCCGCTACAGATATCACTCAGCTCCGCTTCGTGATATCATTCCGGGAAGACAACTCATGCCATACAAACAATGATATGAAATTTGGTAATGTTTCATGATAGTACCCATACCTCCCTGACCTACCCGTACCCCTCAGGTCACCTCCTCACCCCACATGGTTCCTGTCCTCACCCTTACCCCTTTAATCTACCCCTGTTCCCTTGTACCCCTAAGACCAAACTCTGCCCCTTTATCCTACCCCTGATATAAAATCCCATAGGCTAAACACTGAGTATCCGTATGCGATGCTGACTGGCATACGGAGTTTTATATGCCACTAGTGGCATACAGAATTGTTATCACTTAATATTCCATAATCGAGGAGACCGGATAGGATAAAATCAAAACCTGATTTGTTTTAATCTTGGCCACCACATTCCACTCCTGGACTTCACTCAGCTTCACCTCATGAAGTCACTTTGCCAAACTCCAGTCTTGGCATACATGGCCAAGACTAAAACTCATCCAGTTTTACGATAATCCATATGCCCATGACCAAGCCTTTTCCCCCTCTGCCCACCTGGTACCCACCCTGTCCCCCTTTCCACCCCTCCTCCATACCCCCCTGACCCACCCATACCCTGCCCCTGGTCCCCAGGTGACTCCCCCGGTCTACAAACCACGATCCCTATCAACACTTCAACCCAACTGGTCCCCAGTGCCCTACCTCTGTCTGGGTCCTGCTTCCTGCCCAGCATGGTACATGCGCCACAACCCTCCGTCAACATACAGACCACACCCGGGCCCTGGCCATGATACCTGTCACTACTTCACTCCTACTTGTTTCCTGGCCATGATACCTGGCACTACTTCCCTCCTACTTGTTTCCCAGCCATAATTCTCCTCACTACTTCACTCCTACTTGTCTCCTGGCCTTAATTCTCCTCACTACTTCACTCCTACTTGTTTCCTGACCATGATTCTCCTCACTACTTCACTCCTACTTGTCTCCTGGCCATGATACCTGTCACTATTTCACTCCTACTTGTTTCCTGGCCATAATTCTCCTTACTAATTCACTCCTACTTGTTTCCTGGCCATAATTCTCCTCACTACTTCACTCCTACTTGTTTCCTGGCCATAATTCTCCTCACTACTTCACTCCTACTTGTTTCCTGGCCATAATTCTCCTCACTACTTCACTCCTACTTGTTTCCTGACCATAATTCTCCTCACTACTTCACTCCTACTTGTTACCTGGCCATAATTCTCCTCACTACTTCCCTCCTACTTGTTACCTGGCCATAATTCTCCTCATTATCTCACCCCTAGTACAAGCTTAGCCATAGAAATAACATTAGGAAAAAATACTCAACGATCACCCCCGTAAAGTGATAATACTACGCCACGGCCGTGGCGTATTGAATGTGAGATGATGTCATATGTGTTTGCTAGGTATATTCGAACTATTCTGATACTCTGATGCTATCAAATATCATAGAAATGGGGTGAGATAAATCCAGAACCGCACTCGAATCGTAAAAAAGACAATATTTCACTCGTTTGGATGTGCCATAGTCATCACTCGGCTTCGCCTCCAAGACGATTCCGGTACATCCATACTCGTGGAGTATTGTCTATTTATACGATTCTCGATGCAGTTCTATATAACTACTTCACTCCTACTTGTTTTCCAGCCATAATTCTCCTCACTACTTCACTCCTACTTAGTTTTCAGCCCTAATTCTTCTCTCTACTTCACTCCTACTTGTTTTCCAGCCATAATCCTCCTCACTACTTCACTCCTACTTGGTTTTCCAGCCATGATTCTCCTTACTACTTCACTCCTACTTGTTTTCCAGCCATAATTCTCCTCACTACTTCACTCCTATTTGTTTCCTGGCCATGATTCTCCTCATTACTTCACTCCTACTTGGTTCCTGGCCATAATCCCTGTGAATATTCAAACCCCGCTATACGAGGTTGAAATCGATGCCTCAGATCGTTTGAGAATCGCTTCAAACGATAGATAAAAAACACAGTAAGTGTGACATCTGGTCCTCAATAGTTTGGTCGGAAATGCTCACCTTGCTCTCGAGCTCGGTCACCACTCAGAGTCAATGCCAAGATTTCCTGTCTCACTCTCCTTGTCCTTGATGCGTATACCTTAACCCCTGCCTGGCTCCTGTCCCGTTTTAACCCCCTCCCTGTCATCCAAGATTCCCCAACCCTACCTTCGATCCTTAAGGCCTGGTGTCCAGCTATTACAATAGAAATATAGACCTACCGATATGGTACCGATACAAAAAGCAAATATCGGAGACAAAATGGGAAGGGGCAAAATTGTAAACAAATGTCTAGACATACCAATCCACCACGCATTGTATGGGTTTTTTCTGTGCCTAATCGCTGAAACGTGGTCAACTGCCCCGATATAAAGTGGGATTCACACGGTGGGACTCACGTACTTCACAGGCCGTTTGTCTGAGACAAATCCTGTTGAGATTCGGTACTGGAACACAATCTCCTCGTGTTAATGACAGGCTTTCATTTTGCTGAGACAACTTTTTTCTCTTGCAATTGTCAGCGACAATCACCCCTAACAAGGAACAGAATCTCATGAGATTTTGACTTTAAACAGGTTTAAACTTTAGAGGGACATTTTGGTGAGACAAATGTACTTCACACGTTCTCCTCCAATCTGTGAGTCTCAGTGGTCTCAAATAACACCAATTCACATGGGGAAGTACCCTGAGTCTGCGACTGTGTACCCTGTGTACCCTGTGTACCCTGTGTACCCTGTGTAGAGGTGTAGCGGTGAAACTATGTACCTGTTAAGTCTTCCCATGTGAACTGAATCCGCCATGTTTCCCTGAGACTGTAGGACATCCCAATCTGTGAAACTTTGTACCCAGCTGGAAATAGTAGCCGACTGGTGCAAAGGTGTGAAGTACACCAGTCTAAGGTTCATTTGTCCCATCGTGTGAATCCCACTTTCGGTGACCTTCCGACGCGATTTTGATTTTGTATCGGGAGATGCATCGTAGACCATAACAGAGCCATATGTAGAAGGTGGACGCCGGGCCTAACAGTGACTTGAAATGAACCTTATGAGTAGTGCATGAAAATGAACCTAATAAGTATTAATGGAAATGAACCTTGTCAGTAGTGTATGAAAATGAACCTAATAAGTAGTGTATGGAAATGAACCTTGTGAGTTGTGAATGGAAATGAACCTTATCATTTGTGAATGGAAATGAACTTTATGATTTATGAATGGAAATGAACTTTATGAGTTGTGAATGGAAATGAACCTGGTGAGTAGTCAATGAAAATGAACCTGGTGAGACATGTATGGAAATGAACCTTGTGAGTTGTATAGAGAAATGAACCTGGTGAGTAGTGTATGGAAATGAACCTTATGAGTAGTGTATGGAAAATAACCTTGTGAGTAGTGTATGGAAATGAACTTTGTCAGTTGTGAATGGAAATAAACCTTGTGAGACATGTATGGAAATGAACCTTGTAAATGATTTATGGAAATGAACCTTGTGAGTTGTGTGAGGAAATGAACCTTGTGAGTAGTGCATGAAATGAACCTGGTAAGTTGTGAATGGAAATGAACCTTGTGAGAAGTGAATGGAAATGAACTTTGTGAGAAGTGAATAGAAATGGACTTTATGAGTAGTGTATAAATATGAACCTGGTGAGAAGTGAATGGAAATGAACCTTGTAAATGATTTGTGGAAATGAACCTTGTGAGTTGTATGAGAAAATGAACCTTGTGAATAGTGAATGGAAATGAGTCTTGTCAGTAGTGTATGGAAATGAACCTGGTGAGTAGTAAATGGAAATGGACTTTATGAGTAGTGTATGGAGATGAACCTTGTGAGAAGTGAATGGAAATGAACTTCATGAGTAGTGTATAAATATGAACCTGGTGAAAAGTGAATGGAAATGACCCTTTTGAATTGTATGAGAAAATGAACCTTGTGAATAGTGCATGGAGATGAACCTTGTGAGTTGTGATTTCCATCAATTCTTAATATGCTTTGTGGTAATAAAAGGTCATTCTTCAGTTTATTTTTCTGACACAACACAACACGGAACATATGACATCAGCCACCCTCTTCAAGTCTCCTTATATCATTACTATTATTATCATTATCATCATTATCATTGTTATTATTATCATAATTATTATCATTATTATCATCTTTATTATTATTATTATCATTATCACTATTGTCATTATTATTATCATTATTATTTTTATTATCATTGTTACCATCTTTAGTATCATTATTATTATTATTATTATCACTATTGTCATTATTATTATCATCCACGTATGGACCACATAGCCCGAGCTGCTCGTGAGTGACTCACACTGCGGTTAATCGTCTCCTCCGTGCCCCACTCACTGAGTACGCTTAACGACTCCCCTCTCCAGGTATCAACCTCACTCTGTCCGCTCTCATTAAGGCACGACCCACCGTCAAGTCACAAGTGTTTAACAAAAATGAAGACATAGTCAAATCCACTGACTCAGCAAAAATCAGCCTGCACCATGTGTGGGTGAAGAAAGGAACTGCTGCCGTCAGTGCAGCGACAGGCTTATTACAATCATATGGAGGGAGGTCTTCTTCACCAGTAAGCTGCCGCTATTAGGCCGTGCACTGAAAAAGACTCTTTCAGAAGAAATGGTTTATTGTTGGTAAGCATATATCTGTTTTTGTAATGCCTGGATCTTATCTGGTTGTGCATTCAGCAACGTTGGCGGTTGTTTAATACTAATAAGGAAAATTGATGAGTTTAATCAATATGAAAGTATATGTTTAATGATTATGAAATTATATGAATTACCTTAAAGTCCGTCCTAATAGCATATTGCATGCAATTTGATGTATATCAAATAACATAAATTACCCTATAGTTCAGCCTGATAACAGATTACATGTAGGTTGATGAATAATAGATAATATAAATCCCTCTATAATCTAATCTAATAACATATTACATTTAGGGTGATGGATATTAAATAATATAAAATTCCCTACAGTTCAGCCTAAAACAGATTATGAGAAGATTGATGAATAAGGAATAACATAACTTCTCCTATAGTACATCCTAATAACAGATTACATGTAGGTTGATGAATATGAAATGATATAAATTCCCCTATACTTTTGCCTAATAACAGAATACATGTCGGTTGATGCATATTAAATGATATAGATTCCCCTATAGTCCATCATAATAGATTATATGATGGTTGATGAATGGAGCTCGATAACAAACTTTGTGAGTCGGGACCACAGATATTAACGTTCCCCTAATGGCGGCTCGGACGAGATGGCAGGAGGGGGGGGGGGGGTGCTCCCGGGTGGTACGGCGGCCCCCTCGCCCTGTTTTATCTCCACCTGCGCAGCCCGGGGGGCTCGGCCCTGTCATGCCACCTGGTGGACCTTTGTTGACTCAGCGCCGATGCTAATCGTGCGGTTCCCGACTGAGATCCGGAGACGGCCGAGGACCGCCGAGGACCACCGAAGAGGAGGTGACCAACCCGCGGGCTGTTTACAACTTAATGTAGATGGAAGGACTTCACTGAAACCTGAGGGATGGGGGAGCCAGAAAGAGAGGGACGAGCGGAATGGGCACAAGGGAAGGGAGAGGGCAGAGGGGCAGGGGAAGAGTGAGGGCATAAGGGTAGGTGAAGGGTGAGAAAAAAGGGCAGGGTAAGGGTGAAGGCAGACAGGGAAAGGGATGGGTGAAGAGAAGAGGGCAGGGAAAGGGCAAGGGTGAGGGTATAAGGGTAGTGGAAGGGTGAGGGCAGAAGGGAAGGCCAGGGTGAGGGCATAAGGGTAGGGGAAGGGGGAAGGCAGCAGGGCAGAGGAAGGATAGGGGCAGAAGGAAAGGGGAAGGGTGAGGATATAAGGGTAGGGGAAGGGGGATGACAAAGGGGCAGGGGAAGGGTGAGGGCAGAAGAGCAGGGGAAGGGTGTAGACAGAGGGGTAGGGAAAGGGGGAGGACAAAAGGACAGGGGAAGGCTGAGGGCATAAGGGTAGGGGAAGGGGGAGGACAAAAGGGTAGGGGAAGGGGAAGGGCAGAGGGGCAGGAAAAGGGTGAGGGGAAAAGGGCAGGGGAAGGGGAAGGGCAGATAGGTAGGGGAAGGGGGAGGGCATAAGGGTGGGGGAAGGGTGAGGGCAGAAGGGCAGGGGAAGGGCAAAGGCAGAAAGGGTAGGAGAAGGCTAAGCGCAGAAAGGTAGGGAAAGGGCAGGGGCATGAAGTGAAGGGGAAGGTGAAGGTAGAAGGGCAGATGGCTAAGTTAGGATTAAGGACAGAAGGTCAGAAGGGTTGGAGACGGGTGAGGGCAAGTGGGCAGGGAACCATACAAAACATTTTCAGAAGTCAGCTGAGTAGACACATTCCAGGTTGTTTACAAGAGTTTACTACGAGAGTTCATATTTAGGCCTCATTCCAGGATGATACCCCTATCTTGAAGGGCGAATGCAGACACACAGATGGGGAAGTAGCAGGTTGGAGAGATTTGGAACAGGGTAGCGCAGATAAGGCCAGATGTCAGCAGGGCTGGGCAGAGTTGAGGGTCACAGAGGGCATAGCCTTGATAGCGATAGTATGTTGATGTTGGCAGACGGAGGAGGGTAGGGAGTAGGTGGTACGCGCATGTGGGGGTAGCTGTGGGGGTGAGGCAGGTACACCGGAGTAGGAGGGTGCTGGAGGGCTCTGTGCGGGCGCACGAACAGGGGCCTGTGTTCTAGCCCTGGAGGAGGTGGGGTTACTGTAGGGAGGGGTACAACACAGACTTGAGGAGTCATCCAACAGGGTGAGGGGGGGGGGGTTGAGTAACCATGGTGACCCAGGGGTCATGAAGGTCAACTTGCATACAAGTGTAATTCTAATGCGGCGTTTCCACCGGCTGACTGAAAATCCACCGATATTTTTTGTGCTGTACAAAAGTTGGTCGGTGGTTCTCCTTCTGAAAGGTCGGTGGTATATAATCAGTGACCTGCCCTGCGAAAATATGGTGGACACTGACCGACTTTTGACCGGCCTATAGGTCAAGTGGTTGAGAGATGCAAAAACAGTTTTTCCCTCCAACGAATCAACACACCAACCTGAAAACACCCCACAAGGTGTGAAGGAAGGTTAACCCTATAGTTGATAGGGGAAAGATTTTACAAACAGTATATGGTAGTTTGCTTTAGTGGCAGTATATAGTAGGCAATGGGCAGCGTAAGGTAGGCAGTGAATAGTAAGTGGCTTATTGGAGTGGCATGTGGTATTTAGCAGTGGGTTCAGTGGCGAGGCCCTTTAAACTGCCCCCATACTGCAATACATACAGACTAAAGAAGGAACCAACAAGTTTAGGTCAAAGTCATTATTCTCCATGA
Organism: Alentia gelatinosa; assembly: GCA_950022655.1. Taxonomy (NCBI): domain Eukaryota; kingdom Metazoa; phylum Annelida; class Polychaeta; order Phyllodocida; family Polynoidae; genus Alentia; species Alentia gelatinosa. Next base: position 176,861,340 of record OX465579.1, read on the forward strand.
GTTTGATGCAAGTGATATGAAGGAGCTAGCAGCTGAGTGAATAACACAAAGCGTTCAAACGAGTTAGAGAACAACTACTTTAACAAAAAACTTGTTGCTTTCTGTATTTATCTCACTCCTGTACACATTTAAAGAATAGACGACACACAGGATATAGACCATGAAGAACGGACTGCAATACTCATAGGGGCATGGAGAACAGTTCCCAATGTTAAAACTATGGGACAAGAATACCAGGGGTGAGATAAAGCACCGTACCCTTCAGCCTGCCCGTGTACCGCACCTCGATACAGCGCGCCGTGTGGCTCACACTAACGGCGCCCGCTAAGCGGATCTTTATTACGGCTGTCCGTGACGGCCCGCCCTGACCTCCCGGCCTCCCGCCCAGTCTCCGCCGGTGGCCGCGCCGACCTTTCCCTGACCCACGCTCCAGCCACTCCCGGCCTTTAATTTGCCGGACAAACAAGCTGTAGGCCCGGCCGTCTGACCGCCGCCCGCCAGGTGCCAGGTGCCCGCCGCCCGCCGCCCGCCGTACGCCGCCCGCCGTACGCCGCCCGCCGTACGCCGCCCGCCGTACGCCGCCCGCCGCCCGCCGCCCGCCGTACGCCAGCCGCCGTACGCCGCCCGCCGTACGCCGCCCGCCGCCCGCCGCCCGCCGTACGCCGCCCGCCGTACGCCGCCCGCCGTACGCCGCCCGCCGTACACCGCCCGCCGTACACCGCCCTCCGCCCGCCGCCCGCCGCCCGCCCGCTTCTCTCCCTCACTTCTCTAACTGCATCTCTCCGTCTTTTCTTCTCTTCATCTTTCTCTCCTTCTTACCTCCATCTCTCTTCTGTGTTTCTTTCTCCTTCTCTCCCTTCCTCCCCTTCGCTCCCTCTCTCTACACTCTCTTTCTCCTCCACTCTCTTCCCCACTCTCTCTCCTCCCACTCCCTCTCTCCGTCTTTTCCTCTATCCTCATCTCCCTTGTTTTCCCTCTCTCTCTATCTTCCTCTCTCATTCCCTCCCACAGTCTGTCTCTCCCCTTCTCTCATTGCCTCTCATACTCCCTCCCTCTCCCTCCCTCCCTCTCCCCCCCTCTCTCTCCCTTCCTCTTTCCCACTCTCTCACTCCCTCCTTCCCCCTCTTTTTCACTCCCTCTTTCCCTGTCTGCTATTCTTTCCGTCTCTTCTATTGTCTCTCACTCCCTCCTTCTCCCTCTCCCCTCTCTCTTCCTCTCTCCCTCTGTCTCCCTCCCTCTTTGCCTCCTCTCTCCCCCTCCCTCTCCCTCCCTCGCATTCCTTCTCATAATCCCTCTCTCTCTCCCTACCTCTCCCTACCTCTCCCTACCTCTTCTTCCTTCCATTCCCCCTCCCTCCCTCTCCCTCACTCTCACTCCCTCTCCCCTCTCCCATTCTTTCCCTCCCTTCTCCCTCCCCACCCCGCCACCCTCCCCCTCGCCAGTCGGGGAGTGGGTCGAGGGTGTCGGTGGTCGGTCCCGGGTTTTATTATCCACCTAATACAAAGTGTCCATAGAAAACACATAGGGAGTTTGTATGGACATACCCGGAGCATACGGATATGTTGTACATGCTCCGGGTGGCGCATACGGAAAAATAGTGCGTACGGAAAAATAGTGCATAGCTAAAATGAAATGATATCGACATGCCACTTGTCCAGAAATGGTGGATAATAAATACAATATAGACTGGTTTCAGATAAAAGCGGTTGTATGCTCCTCGGAGTTGACTCTGCGCAATATCCTCGCATGTGCTTGGATATTACCACGCATCAACTCCTCGGAGCGTACGGCCGCTTGTATCTGAAACCAGTCAATATTGTGTATTTACCCCCCGGCTGTGTTTCTTCAGGCCTGCCCGGGTCAGAACAAACACCTGAGGTCGCCCCCCCCCCCCCCCGCCCCCCGCCGGTTGCCCGTCCCTGTGTCCCCTCTACCCCTCACTCAGCATGCTGCCCTGGAGGAGCACACTGCACCGCTAGAGCAACCTACAGAAACAGGTTTTGCGGAGCGATAAACCGGAGCGGCGCAGTGTGCTGGAGGAGTGGCCCGCTCCTTGTCCCTAACTTCATCCCGGGGCTCTGCGGCCGGCCCGGGGCGTGTCGGGGCTGAGGAGGGGGCTTGTCGCAGCCCCTCCACTCCCCCCCCCCCCCCCCTCTCTTACTGGTGGGGTGTAAACAGGTCTTTAGTTACCTGTGTCACCGCTGGCCGCTTGTAAACACCCCGACCTCTTTGTCAATTACGGTTAGGTACACGCGTGTGACTGTGGCAGGGAGGGAAACAGGGCTGGGGCTGAGGGAGTGTGTGGTCAGGCTTGTATCATCACACGCCAGGGTTATATAATCAGAAATTAGGGTTATATCATCAAATTATAGCTTTAAATCATCAAAACTTGGGCTTATATCACATCAAACATTTGGCTTGTACCGTCAAACCTTAGGCTTATTCCATCAGACATCAGGTTTATATCATCAAACTTTAGGCTTATTCCATCAAATATCAGGTTTTTAACATCACACATTAGGCTTATATCAGCAACACTTAGGCTCGTACCATCAAATTTTAGGCTTATATCTCGGAACATTAGGCTTATTTAATCAAACATTAAGGTTATATATCATCATATCCTAGGCTTGTAACATCAAACCTGAGGTTTATAATATCATGAAAAAGTAGGTGAAACATTAGACTCATAAAATCATAAAACCTTAGGCTTATATCATTAAACTTTAGGTTTATTTCATCGAACCATAGGCTCATGCCCTCATAGTCTAGTTTTTGATGTATGATATGTCAAGGCCTCTTTGAAATGGATGTCGTGTGAGGGGTGTTCATTGACATGTGGGGATCAGGTTCACGTTGAGACCACTAGGTGTGCCAATCGTGGCGTGCGCATGCGCATTTATATACGTATCTGTCATAATATGTGACGTGCCAGAACATGTACGATTGCCCAAACACATGCACACACAGAGGCATATGCACATGTATAGGCTCACCAAGGTCATTATATATATATATATATATATATATATATATATATATATATATATATATATATATATATATATATATTATATATATATATGTATGTATATCTGTGTCTATATTTCACCCCTGGTATTTTCGTCCCATAGCTTTAACATTGGGAACTCATTCTCCATGCTCCTACGAGTATTGGAGTCTGTTCTCCATGGTCTATATCCTGTGTGCAGTCTGTTGTTTTAGTGTGTACAGGGGTGAGATAACCTGTTCGAATGCTATGCGATATTCACTGGCTTTGCCTCGTTCATATCACTCTGCATCAAATACCATGGTTTTGAGGCCGTATATCACAGATTTTAATCCTTATACCACAGTTATCTGACAAGTTCTATACAATGGGTAGTGGTTTACTGAGTCCCCATACATTTTCAAGTGGGGCTGGATAATACGATGGATAATAACAAATATTATTATATACCTATGGCTGTATCAAGTGCGTATACTGCCCGCTCCTACCCATGGCGTATTTATACCCGTACGGCACAGTGTGCCGTACGGGGTATGTGATCACGTGACTAGATAAACTATCGCCATTTTTAGGTATATAATAATACGAAAACGGGCTGACTATCTTCGTACATCAAAATACTTGGTAAAATTATTGATCAAATACATCCCTCTGCCTACGGCATCGGGATGTATGTGATCAATAATTTCACCGCGTATTTTTGGCATCGGGTCGTTTTATCGTCAATTTTACCGCGTATTTATCACGTACAGCCACAGTAACCCTGTTTCCGTATATTATCTCTTCATCCGATGTCGCAAAATAATACTTTCACACCCCAGAACTCCCGCCAAAATTCCTTCTCCAAGCAGACGACTTTTGGTCTGATTCCGAGGAACCAGCGAGTCCCGAGTTTAGTCACGTGACGGGTACCAGCGGAGAATGGCCTCGTTGTGGATTTAGTATTCCGGCCAGACGACCTTCTCTACGGTCAAAACGGCACGCTTCAATTTGCGCGGGAAGAGCCGGAAAGCGAGTTCTTCTTGAGGAGGTGGGCGCGGACCGGCGGCCGCCGACGCCTATCGCCAATTGATCTCTGAGAAATGCGCGGCTTTAATTCCCGCCTCCGGGACCCACATCTGTCAGGATTTGTGGCGCTGATTTGAGAAAATCCAGCACTGTCAGCGTTATAGGAACTGGGAGAGTGGTGTAGGGGTTGTGACAGTGGTCTAGGGGCTGTGACAGTGGTCTAGGGGTTGTGACAGTGGTATAGGGGTTGTGACAGTGGTATAGTGGTTGTGACAGTGGTATAGGGGGTTTTGACAGCCTTATAGGGGGCTGTGACAGTGGTAAAGGGGTTGTGACAGTGATATAGGGGGGTGTGACAGTGGTAAAGGGGTTGTGACAGTGATATAGGGGTGTGTGACAGTGATATAGGGGGGGTGACAGTGGTAAAGGGGTTGTGACAGTGGTTAAGGGGTATGTGACAGTGATATAGGGTTATGACAGTGGTATAGGAGTTGTGACAGAGGTAAAGAGGTTGTGACAGTGATATAAGGGGGGGGGGGGTGACAGTAGTAAAGGGGTTGTGACAGTGGTATAGACGGCTGTGATAGTGGTATAGGGGGTTGTGATAGTGGTATAGGGGGTTGTGATAGTGGTGTAGGGGGTTGTGACAGTGGTATAAGGGTTTGTGACAAGATTACACAATGATTACCATCCATAAGACATAATGGAGGTAATATCCCATGCGTGGCTACGTTTATTGTTTCAACATCTAAGACTAGTATATAACGCTCCCCTCGGTATAACTTGATTACATGTAAACAAATCTTGTCATTGATGTTGCTTCGGATGCATTCAGACCTCCAGCAACACGCACGTGTTCCATGTAAATTGAGAAGGGAAGAAAGAAGGTATTGATTTTCTGAGACGGCATCAAGTGGTGAAAACCAGGCAAACTGAAGGCTGACACTCACCCACTCCTTTATTTGAAGCTATAGATCATGGATTGTATTGGATACTTCCTGTATTATTCATGCATCAATACAGACATTTGTGGAATAAAAAGGAAAGCACATTTCCCTATTTATGACGCATGACCTCATGTCCCTTTCCGTTCTTTATCGAACACTGAATGTACTTTCATAATCAAAATAGGTATGAAAGTAGGGCAAATCGTACCTCTGACTCAGCTTTACCATTTCACATTATATCTTTAATATATATTATTGGTGAGGAACTGGTTTACCACCTTATATATAAACTTGTCATATACCCTGCGCCATTTGTTGAGAAGCAGATTTTGATTTGTAGCTTGCAGTGGAATTATAAAGCCATTGTCCGCAGGCTGACGAAAACGGTTTTTTGAGTTCTCCTAAAAGCCCACTTCCATCGGCCATCACCGATCTATAGTCAGGAACCACCAAAGGACCTTTATTATTGCTTGCACAAAATGGAAATGGGCATTTAGTAGAACTTAAAAAATCCATGCCGTTTTCGTCCGCCAATTCCGGAGAGGAGTTTCCCCAATACACATCTACCAATTTCGGAACATTGATGTATACCTCTGACGGCAACAAAGAAACATTAAATTTTGTCAGGTGAGCAATCCTAACGGAGTCGGCGCCAGTCAGTAGATGTAGAACAGCTAGGCAAGGGTCAGGCAATGATCAGTGAAACCACCAGCTTGAGATGTTCTTTTGTCACCGACGAGTTGTTCTTCGATGTGCCTGAATCAGTTACCAAAAGTTTATTAAAGCCCAATGCCCATCTACCGATTAAGGGTTGAACGATTAGCTCTCAAATCATACAGGAGTCGGTGAACTTGTCGCAGGCAAATTACGTAATCCTTCACTCCACCGGCGGACATCGAGGAGAGGGGTTGGTGGGTATTAGTCCTAAGCAAATCAGTCTACTCATCGGTGGCTCACCTTTGCCTAGCTGTCCTACATCTACTGACTACGCCCGACTCCGTTAGGATGCCTTGCCTGAGACAAATTTCCGTCCGTTTGTCGCCGACAAAGGTACATACATTTTCCGAAATCGGTAGATGGGCATTGGGCTGTACATGTTGATAAATCCAGTTGCCGACAACGGAACGTTGGTAAATGGCCCTTGATTGGGTGGCCGACATGGGCCGAGGGGTTACGTAATTAGCCTGGGACAAGTTCATCGACTCCTATACGATTTGCGAACTAATCGTTCAACCCTGAATCGGTAGATGTGTATTGGGCTTTAAGCCGGATGCCCATCTACCGATTTAGGGTTGAACGATTAGTTCCCAAATCGAATATGAGTCGGTGAACTTGTCGCAGGCAAATTACGTAATCCCTCGCTCGACCCGCGGCCCTCAACGACAGGGGGTGGAGGGTATTAGTCCTAAGGAGGTGGTTCACTAATCGGTGGGTAGCCTTGCCTAGCTGTCCTACATCTACCGACTCCGTAAGGATGGCTTGGCTGAGACAAATTACCCTCTGTTATTCGCCGATAAACGTACATGAATGTTCCGAAATCGGTAGATGTGCATTGGGCTTTAGACTCATGTGATATAGAGTGAAGGCATGAGAGGGAAGAGAAGATCACACAGATGGAAAAATCTGTGATATGAGTCTCCTTAAAAGGAATACAAATCGTGAATCCAAGATGAAAGCGCTAAGAATGAGATCCGAGTGGAGGCTGCACCAGGTTTGCCTCTCAGTCGATGAGTGAAGGTCGCTCAGTGCGTGAAACGTTTAACCCTTTCTGGCAGAACAATGCCATATGGCATTCCCCTGGCCATGGCAGGACAATGCCATATGGAATTCCCCAAGCCATGGCAGGACAATGCCATATGGCATTCCCCTGGCCATGGCAGGACAATGCCATATGGCATTCCCGTATGGAAGAGATGAGCAATGCTGTATTTTTGCTATTGTAACTTTTTGAAATATTATCGAAGAATTATGAAAAGTATATGACATACTAGCCTAAGTGTTGCCAGTAACTCATCACAATATGGGAAAGTTCTGATACAAAATACAGATTTACTGGGATTTTTAAGAAGTACTCCAACACCCACACTGCATGAACACCACCATTTTACATATGTATACGCCCGGCGTATATAGGTAGGCTTTTGCGTATACAAGGTCGTCTTATTCCCCGTGTGTATACGCCTCATCTGTAGGCCCTTGATTCATATATACGCCTGATTCATATATACGCCTGATTCTGTTGTATTTACACCACTATCCAATAATTCCAATCTCTGCGACTTGGGGACACCACTGGTAGCATATTTCAATTACCATTAACTATCCAAGTCTGTATTATATGAAAAGGCAATCTTATATAACCAATTTTTTTGATAAAACCTTTAAAAAACGTGATTGAGTATGAATTGATTAATTTCACATAAGATCACATAAGACCTTGCATTATGTTGTTTTTTTACCGTCTTTCTAATAGATTTGACTTTGAAACACCATTTCTATGTCTGGTCAGTCAGGTCTACTATACAATGGCCCTGTTCAGGCTTAGAGTTGATTCTAGAAATCGTCTTACCCCAGCCCGCCCCCCAGCCCCCCGCTGTGAGAAATTTTGATTTTAATCCTACTTAATAAAGTGTAGTTATTGTTATTGTTATATATATATATAAATATATATATATATATATAAATATATATGTAAAACATATAACTCACAGGTATATGTATATATAAAGGAACAGAGGCGCCACCTGTCGTCTATCTCACCTACTACCACACCACCACCAGCGCCTGCGAGCTCGAACAGGGACCTGACACACTCTACACCTGTCAGCCCAACCCTGAAATTATAACCGAGCCCCAAAAGGAGGGGGTGTTTTCGGCAGGCTCCTTTTGAATGCAATTTACACATATTTATCCATCTGAGTAGCCAGGTTTATCAGGAAGGATTTTTTTACAGGATATCTTATTTTATCTGGTATTTTTGTCCCTTAGAGATAAGATTGGGACTTCGTTCTCCATGCCCTTACGAGTATTGCTGTCTATTCTCCATGGTGTATATCCTGTGTGTCGTCCTTTCTTTAAGTGTGTACAGGGGTGAGATAATACAGAAAGCAACTTGTTTTATTAAAAAAAGTCATTCTTAATGGAAACGGCCTACCTCGTGAAATTACCAACCACCTTTTCTGCTTAGATTATGCAATGTGGCACCACCCACCACTGAGTGAAAGCTTGGTCCCTGAGTGAAATCTACTACCCTTTTACATAGATGCACAGTGAGTGGCACCACCGACAGACTTTCTGGGTTACTCAAAAAATCTTCACCCTTTTCGTCGGCCAATAGAAATAGGCCTATACTGACAGAGAGCACGATTTGGCTAAAAGACTGAACGCTTTGAAAACATAACGCAATCTGATTGGCCAAGAGGCCGACAACACAGTTCTGGGGCGCAATATTTAAAAATTGCAGAACCCCCGGAACGGGTTTTGTGCACATTTAGCGAATATCGAGGTATTTAACGAGGGGATTATACACAGAACTTGAGGTACCTACTACCTTATGACTTATCACTTTTGTGTATGGTGATTGTCCAAGTGCATCGGCTGCGGATGTTATCCCTATTACCTCTTCATCACACACATTATTAAATGAGATAAATTGCTTTCGTTAGGTCTTTTTATCAAAGAAACCACCCGTGAATTTGACCTGTGGTGGCGACATACGTATTTCATCGAATGAGAGAACAAGATCTACTGTGACTGCACGCACATACAATTATTCCCACACTATCGTGATGCGGGGAAAACACTAGAGAGACATTCAGCAATTAGTCAACAATTCCTTACACAAAGACCTCTTTTCATTGGCCGAAGAAAACGGCGTAGATCTCCAAACAGAGTTCTCCTGAAGGCCCATTTCTATTTAGTTTTATAGAAACATTTCCACATTCTCTCAGTTTGTAAGGAGGAAGAAAATTTGATTTTAGTCCTGCCTGTAGGATAGGGTTCTTATTTCATTTGAAAAAAATAGTTAACAAAAAAAAAATCTATTGATAACTGCTGCCGCCACCTGGTGGGCTATTTTTGCATCTGAGAAAAATGGCTGCCTCCATAGAATAGTAGCTATATCTGCTTAAAGCCCGTTTCCATTGGCCGAAGAAAAAAATCATGTTTTTTTTTACTTCTCCTAAAAGCCCGTTTTCACTTTGGTTCAGCAGTGCTAAAGGTCCGTCGGTGGTTCCTGACTGCAGATCGGTGATGGCCAATGGAAATGGTCTTTTAGGAGAACTAAGAAATTCTAGACCGTTTTTCCTCGGGCAATGTAAACAGTCCTTAATGTGCAGGAGGCGTGTGTGTCTGGCAACCTGCCTCCCAGGCGGTGTCTCTGTCACCTGCCCCCTTCATTTGGTGGCTTTACCTTTGAGAGTTGTTAAGGTTTGCGTGCTAGCATCATCGGGCGGCATCATCTTTCCCCTCCCCTACAATAGAAGATCCATTTAGCAGGTAAAATATCGTTGATATTATACAGAGACATGGTTAGTGTGTCCGAATGAAATCGGTTGTTTTGGTCGGAAAAAAAACCGAGATCGAAGAACGAGGTGAAGATTTGTTACTCGTTCTCTGTCTCTGTCTTACAGTTGAGGCGTGTTTCTTTACTCAATGTCTGTCTTTGTCTTACGGTTGAGGCGTGTTTCGTTACTCAATGTCTGTCTCTGTCTTACAGTTAACGCTTGTTTCATTACCCAGTCTCTGTCTCTGTCTTACAGTTAAGGCGTGTTTCGTTACTCAATATCTGTCTTTGTCTTACAGTTAACGCGTGTTTCGTTACTCAATGTCTGTTTTTATCTTACAGTTGAGGCGTGTTTCGTTACTCACTGTCTGTCTCTGTCTTACAGTTAAGGCGTGTTTCGTTACTCACTCTCTGTCTCCGTCTTACAGTTGAGGCATGTTTCGTTAACCACTCTCTGTCTCCGTCTTACAGTTAACGCGTGCTTCGTTACTCACTTTCTGTCTCTGTCTTACAGTTGAGGTTTGTGTTACTCACTCTCTATCTTTATCTTACAGTTGAGGGGTGCCCGGACCCCCGCCCGCCCCGCTCGGCCTGGGTTCAGAGACAGGGACAGCGGGCCGTCGTACGCTGTAACCACACCTCAGAGACGTGGTACCTCACCTGTAGGGGGCGCTCCTGGATCGGCAGTGTCAGCAACTGTACGAAAGGTAGGTCCATTTAATTATTAACAGAATCATGGAAGAACAACATGTATGTATTCTTTTATTATTTAGCAGAAAAGTCTTCAGTTCTACGTATAACAGGTGTTCCACTGAGGCGTTTACCTCATCTGGTGCACCAATGGTATATACAATAATATATATATATTTTTAAGCAATTTTTAAGGGGATATTGTGTTACAACACAATCACCGAATTCGGCTATATAGCCGTTCTTCCACTCGGGCCCTAGACCCCTACTTCTCATTCTAATGGCGGGTGTTAGCCGAATGGGCAGTGGGTACCATTTTTGTGTAGGTTTTTGGTTTGAACCCACGACCTCCCATGCTCGAGGCGAACACCCCTACCACTTGGCCACCAAGCTTTACAGGTGCTGATTAATGAGAAGTGATTACTTTGTTTGTCAACCAACACGCCAGTCATATTCAGACAGCTTTTGCTTCACCTTCTTAAATTCTTTGATTGTGGGGGCTATTTTATTTATGAAAATGATGACGCAAAGAAGGATTTGGAAACTAAAGTTTTATTGAAGTGGTTTGGTAGATTGAAGAGATGAATAGTGGAGTAGTCTTTAACTGTAACAAAGCCACGAGTGAAGGATGAAGAAGTTGAAAAGAGTTTTTGTAGGGTGGGTGGGTGGTAAATATTTCCGAGTGTGTCCGTTGAAGTAGGGATTGGTCACGTCGGGAAGCTGTGGTCACGTGATAGTCCGGAGGGAGGGGCGAAAATCCTTCCCGCACACATTAAACCCAACAAGTTGGGGACAATGTTTGATATTCCTTTGATGTTTTTGCTAGGTTATACAGAAACTGACTTACCAGTATCATGTCCTTGTACGTCAAAAATGCGAAATATTAGCCAATCGAGTGATGTCATACTCCGTAAGTCACAGCGTGACGTAAGGCCATAAATACGTCATGGGTAGCAGCGGGCAGTATGTCATACGGCCATAGATGTATAATAACCATTTCATCCATTTTCTATTAAACACACCTCCTAAAAAACCCTTCGTTTTGATACTGGTTATAATAGACTGATGTTTATGGGAGTTAGTTCATGAAATAATTCCACGATGTAATTATATAGAACGTCCTGACCATGCTGTACAATTCACAGAACGAGATGGTAATTTAGGGTATGTACGGAACGAGGCATTTATGCCGAGTTCCGTACAAACCGTAAATTATCATCGAGTTCTATGACTTGTACAAGCTTGGTTGGACGTTATATATTTACTATATACCCAAAATTTAAAAAAAAATCATTAATTTAATTTTTAACAACCGATATGTTAATAAACGTGTATGGCAAGGTGGTCCGTATTTTAGTGTACGGACCGCTGGTCCGTACAGTATATTTACGTCATATGCCAAAACGGTGCGTATTTACAGTATATACGGCATGGGTATATAGTAAAGGGCACTATATAAATAATTTCAGTGATTTTGAAATATTTATAAGGATCGACCTGACCATGTTGTAAATAACATAAATTCCCATCGAGTATTGTAGCATGTACATGCATGGTGGGCTGTTCTATATTAGTTATAATAGTAAAATCGCTAATAAACAAACTAATAAGTATCCGAAGGGGGTTTCTCGACAGAAACCCAAAATAAACCCAGTCACATACATTGTGCCTCTTAGGCATTAGGTGGTATAAGCAAATGTTTCTACATCACTTGGAGGATGGCATCTAGACTAGCACATTAGATACGGTATTAGATTCGATATTCCGCTCTTTTGGCTTCAGTTTGTGTTTCAGTATTGATTTGAGGGCGTGTCTGTAGTTGATATTTCGCGTATCACGTGGTAATTTGCTCCATCTTATAATTGTTCAATCTTATAAATATTGCCTACGTATTTGGGAGGAAGATTGCGTTATCTACCAAGCAGGAAGTCAACAATGAATAACTTAAAACTGTACTGCTATAGAACACGAATAAGGTGTTAAAACTAACTTTGATATTTAGTAGCTTAAAATATTGCAATCCACTAGGCTTCCTTTCCCGTAGAGAACCGTGGTTCAAAATAAACAAGGATAAGAATAATGTGGTTCAAACCGAAATAACCTGACATTTAGGCTTGGAGTCGGCCTAACAATGGCAGCTAGCCCGGCCTAATTATCGAAGTCCAACATACTTTGTTTATAACGTTATTTTTGCTGGATCAGCGACAAATATATCCTATGAGTCAGACTTTATATTTTGTTGCGCCTTTATATAGAAGTGCCGCTGATTTCACCCTGCAAGGCGGTTTCATTTAAAAAAGAAACACAAATAGGAAACAATGCTAGATATGGACATAATTACACATTATTATCCATGGTATACAAAGACCCCATTGAAAATATATGGGGACTCAGTAAAACCGTGACCCATTATATACTAGAATCAAATAGGATGTTCATCATAGATGAATGAGCGTGCAATTATATATGAATAACAATTAAAAGGTTTGGATTACATTCAGTCTAAGGCTAGTTTTATGTAACCCACTTACACCCAGTCAACTTGCTATTTCTGCAACTGCCTGTGTCTAGGATTCAAACAGATCAAGCACCAGTGGGTCCTAAGGTAGTTTGGTCCTGAGTGATTGGTCATGGTCAGCTGGGCACACCTCTAAGACCCTGCGACACTGACTCCCTGCTCTGTTCTCAATACCACAGTGACTAGCACACAGATAGTGAAGGGATAGTTTATATGCAGTACCCTGAAAGTCTATATGGACCCCTCTAACCTCTAGATGATGTATTTAGCACGTGCAAGCACGCTCTTATACCATGGTAGATATTATAACTATTGTATACAGATTCAAACCTGTGGTATACGGCCTCACATCTGTGGAATACGGGAAAAAAGTCTCTTTGTGTTATAGAGCAAAGAAATAGTCCCTAATGTTATATTCTTTAATCAAGCAATTTTGGGGTTTAATTTATTCGAAAAGATGGATAATAAATACCACAAACGATGGTTTTGTGGACAGGTGGCTCTGTAAACCACCCGAGGTTGACCGCTTAATACGCGCTTGTGTATCACTATGCATCAACCTCTCGTGGTTTAGTTTACGGCCGCTTGTCCACAAAACCCTCGTTTATTGTCTCTGTATATAGTATGAGCGCAGATGCGTCTTTATATAGAAGCGCCTGTGATATCACCCTGTTATGCGGTTTTATTTAAAAGATAGATACATATAGGAAACAATGTTAGATATATACATCCGCCAGGAAATTGTAAGATAGGGCCACTGTAGTCGGGGGAACAACCGCTGTTATCAGTTGTTATAGTCTATAGATAATATTGAGACAGGCTAAAATTCCTCCATGGCAAGTCCAAAAGATATTTTGGATAAAATCCGTTGATAATGGGCGAGTTTCCACTTAGTCGATGTACTACTTCCGGTAAGTGACGTCAACGGCCATGAAAATGTCACAAATGTTGTGTGTTATAGATTTAACACTGGAAATGTGAAAAGCGCTACATATAATGATAAAACACTCCGTTCACTTCACGTTCACAGTTAAAATAGCATGATACGATAAAGTGGAAACTGAGCCTGGTATTTTGGATGGCTTCGGGGGGCAAGATGGCCGCCCCCTATAGCACAATAGCTATGTGCCCTATGTGTATGAGTGCAGGAGGATTCTCGCGTTACTCCACGTTAAAATAAAATCTCCCTTCACTCAGACACCGTGTCCCTCTCTCCACACACCGCATATTGTCAAAGTAGATCCGGCTCTTTTTGAGCTCTGATAAATGCGCATTAAACCCGCGACCGGAAGTTGATGCGCACGGCGGTGATGCGGTCTCATTTCCGGCCACAGAACTTGGTTTTCCTCCAACCGCCAAAAACTGGTATCAAATATAAACGAGGAAGTCCTCATATCAATTTCCAAAAAAGACAGAAGCGGAAAAAAGATATTGCACAATTTATTTCGGCTCTGCAAAGCTTTCCAGGGGAAAGGGGTCAAACAAGCTTGTATTCTGTAAGATTGGTACATCCTACAGGAAATTTCATAAGAGACCAGGGAGCTATGAAAGTAATGCAAAACAGGAAACAAAAGACGGAAATATGAATAAGTTACTTCCTATTTCATACGTATAATTGTTAAGATTTTTTATTTAGTAAAATCGCTGTTTCAAGCTATACCAGCAATAAAGAGCTATTTTAAGATTATCATTGGGCGGATCTATATATAGTGTGTATATATATATATATATATATATATATATATATATATATATATATATATATATACATATATATATATTCATATTGTATACATGGATATCTATACAAATTATTACCATGATTTCGATTTGATTGGCCGTATTCTCCGCGTAGTTGACGCGTAGTAAAACTTCGAGCGATAGCGAGGAGTATTACGTATTATTATATACCCGTGCACGAAACTGACGCCTATACTGTATGGAAGTATTATTCAGATATCATATGTACATGCACGAAATTCAGTGTACGGGCACCGGGTGTGCGAAACAGGAAGCAGTTATCTTGTTCCCGATCGTATATCACACATCCGAACCAGCGAAAAAACACTTAAGTATCGACCATAAATATGCATGATGAAAACCTGTGAAAGTGATACATAAATACATTAATAAATATAAAACATTGAGATACAAGGTTAAAAATATATATAAAATCGGCATGCCATAGTGCCATCAGTCTGGTGCAATGATATGGTCTTTGTCTCTAGACATCGCAAATGTAAATAAACCGTTGACATCACAATGTCGTCAAGGAGATAGCTAGGATCACTCGCCCAGCAAGTGCTTTGCGCCCAGCCTTACGTACATACACTACCAACCTAAGACAAAGAATGCGGAAGGAGATTGAGATGTTGATGACGTCACAGGCGCAAGCCTCGCTATCATAATGAGAGCGACGTTGTCGCAAAAACCAAGGTACGGGTACAGGATTGTGTGCCCGACGACTTCGACAATGGCATTTAGGTAAATATTTAAGTAATTTTAACGATTTGAGGGTATATAATAAAAAGAATACAGTCTAGGCTTCGATTGATGTTGTTTTGTACTTGGTCCTTGGCCTGATTTTACGGCCTTCGCTCTTCGAGCTCAGGCAGTAAAATCAGGCCAAGGACCACGTACAAAACAACGTCCACAAAGCCTAAGCCAGTATTCTCTAAGTGTCAACTATAAGAAGAATACGGCCACTCAGATCGAAATCATGGTAACGTTGTATTTATTACTCACCCTTCGAATAATTATTAAGCAAAAAGATCCTGTAAATAATTAGAAATTCGACCCAATCCGCCCTGCATTGTTTATATAAATTAGTTCCTATAATGCCCGTCAGGTGGCTCAAAAAGCCGTATTCTCCTAGGAGATTCCGGAGGTCCGTATTCTACTTAGTAGCGATCTGTAGGCTCCATAGGCTTAGCATAGAGACTCCGTATTAGGTGGGTAAGAACTATCTAGTATTTCATCTCACTCCTGGTACAATTTTAGCTATAGGAATAACATTAAAAAAATTACACTATGGCCGTGGTGGTGTGATTGTAAGACGATGTCTTATGCGATTGATCAGTCAGTGGCCAGGATTTCAGAGAGCAGACGAGAATTCAACATAGAGGTTTATGTTCCTGACTGGATTTGCGAAGTATAACGTAATGCTATTCTTATGTCCATGAGAGTGGTGAGATAAATCCAGAACCGCACTCGAATCATATAAATAGAAAATACTCCACTCATGTATGCGTAATAATCACTCAGCTTCACCTCGATGGTGATTACAGCGCATCCAAACTCGTGTAGTATTATCTATTTACACGATTCCCAATCCAGTTCTATATAAATATCATACGAACTGCGTCATGAAATGTTAACAATAGCGAAATAACACTCACAGGAGTAGGAATACACATGTGTCCCTACGCGGCATTCTATAGTCCGGTTATTTTAGACCGGGCCTACAAAAATACGTCCCTGCCAATGAGTATTGTGTGTATTTATCACCTGGGTTCTTTTACAGCTTCATCTACATGCACGGCAATGTGTCCCTCCGCCGCGCTCTATTTACAGGAGCGACATGTGCAGGTGGGAACTACTTTCTGTGGCGGCGTATATCGTCGTGAATAGTCCATTGTGGAGCGCCAGGCTGTAGGCTCCCATCAATGAGGCATATATGTCTTCTCTGAAATCACCCAACATGGGGAATGCGTACAGAAGTATATAGCATGTGGAAATGGTGCAGGGAGAATGGAGGGAGGGGGGTACTGGGTGATATCCTCGGGACTCCTCATGTCTAAAATATCCCAATATTATATATACCCATGCCGCATATACTGTATATATACGCACCGTTTCGGCATATGACGTAAAGATACTGTACGGACCAGCGGTCCGTACACTAAAATACGGACCACCTTGCAATACACACTTATTGTAATTTTGGTTGTTAAGAAAAAAGAAATCGATTTCTTTTTAAATTTCGGGTATATAGTAAATATATAACGTCCAACCATGCTTGTACAAGTCACAGAACTCGATGATAATTTACCAATTTTAATCCAGGATGTTCTATATAATTATGTATATGTGTTGTGGTAAAAAAACAACCTTTTAGAATCTTATAACTCACTTTTTCGAGAATGAAAATGGTCACGTGGTATGGAAAGACGTATGAATATTCTTTCGTCACTCAGTGATGAATGGAATCTGTTTTCCTTGTCAGAGAAAGTGAAACAATCGCTCACAGGTATATAATAATATTGCGACCATATTGCGTCCCCGGATATTTTATCATATCAAATCAATTGAACTATATAATTTCAGATAATGGAGACAAAGGTAGGATAAGTGAATAAGTAAAAGAACAATGTGTACAGTTGTAAAACAATTAGTATAAACTGAACGGGAGTTAATAATGTGAGTGTTTATCACACTTCGGTCAGGTCGGCTACTCACTGCGCTCAGCTAACGTCTCGCGTAGTAATGCGTGCTGCCCATCGTGTGATAAACATTCACACCAGTAACTCCTGTTCAGTTTAGTATCTGTCCTTCCCCGTCTCCATGAATTTAGAATAATGATTAGCCATTTCAGTTCCTCCGAGTTGCTCGAATGAGTGAACTTTACGGCTGCCATATTGCCAATTAAGGCCAAAGGTCTTCAACAATTCATAGACCGCATCAGTGTGAAGTTGCTCACGTTCTGGTTGCTGATTGGTCAATATTTTTCATTACCCTCACGCAATGAATAACACTTTACTGCACGCTCTCCTGAATGCAGTGTCCCAATGTTAAGTCTATTGTGCTTTTTTATTAGCGTTTGATAAGTACTTATATAGAACGTGCTGAACATGCTGTACAAGCTACAAAGCGAGATGATAATTCACGGTTCGCACGGAATGAGGGGTTTACGCCGAGTTCCGTACAGACCATGAATTATTATCGAGTTTTGTTGCTTGTACAAGCATGGTAGGTCGTTCTATATTTATCATATACCCGAAATTTAAAAAAAACATTAATTTCATTTGGCTTAACAACCAATATTTTAATAAACATTTATGGGAAGGTAGTCCGTACTTTCCTGTATGGACCACCGGTTCGTACAGTATATTTACGTCATATGCCAAAACAGTGCGTATTTACAGTATATACGGCATGGGTATATAGAAAAGACCCAGATCGACACCGGCAGAGCAGACTTTATCCTACCCCGCATATAAATCTCCATAGACTTAACATGGTGGGCCTGTATGCCACGGTTATTATCCTACCCCTCATATAAACCTCCATAGACTTAACATGGTGTGGCTGTATGCCACGGTTATTATCCTACCCCGCATATAAATCTCCATAGACTTAACATGGTGGGCCTGTATGCCACGGTTATGCCATAAAATATTTACATGCCACTGGTGACATATGAAGTTAAAAACATGTGACAGTGTAGGATAAAATCTAAACATCACTTTATTTATATGATTGTTTACATGCCATTTGTTGTCTTCCGCTACAGTTATCGCTCAGCTCCGCTTCATGATATCATTCCGTAAAGACAACTCATGCCATATAAACAATCATATGAAATTTTGTGATGTTTCTGGACTGTATGGGGACTGGTTTACTGACCCCCCATACATTTTCAATGGGGGTTTTGTATACTATGGATAATAAACAATGGGTGGTGGTTTACTGAGTCCCCATACATTGTCAATGGGGTCTTGTATTATATGATAGATGTTAAAAGTACACACACAGACTGACTCGGCTACATATACCACACATCAGACTGGGCGGGGTAAAGGTGCCCCTGACACCTCCGCCGGCTGACGTTGGCGGCGCTGCCAACCTTTCCCCAGTCGCGGGTCTCACGTTGCACTGCTGGCACGCTGGTTCCCTTTGCCGCCCAACACCTTGGTGCAGGGTGAGGAACGAGTCTCGCCCTGTGTGTCACTCAGCCTGCTAGTGTGTCATTCACTGTCCTCATTATGCCCCAGTCACACTGGCGAAAAAATGGCGTTTTCCCATGTACGCACGTCTACGTTCTTCTACGCATTTTGAAATCTAGAAATAAGCCATAGCACGCCACATAGTTTAGAGATACGTAAACGAAAGTCGGAATGTGTAAACAAACGTAGAAAAAACGTAGAAAAATGCGTAAATGAATGCAGTAAAACGCCACAATGCGTACAGAAGTGTAGAGGAGCGTTGATGAACGTTGAGAAACGTACTAAAACGTTAAAACAAACCATTCACGCATCTTCGCCTTGTGAGTTACCACGCGATTCAAACTCGATGGGATACGAGCTCAGACCCTAAACTCTCATAGGTTTCTCTATAGTTTACCATCTATTTTCCTCAATAAATCTGTGTTCCTTATCTTTAGTTATCAAGCGTAAGATCGGCTCAGCCGAGGTTGGTATGATAAGCAATATTATTGTGTATAATCTTGACCCTAATAAAAAAGTAACCACTTGTGTATGACCCACCCTCCTTAGTCACCCTCTGTGTGTCACCCACCCTCCTTGAAAAATCTTGTGTGTCATCGACCTTGGTAACACACTGAGTGTCACCTATCTCCCTTGGCTACCCCTTGTGTGTGACCCACTTTCCTTTGTTACCCAACGTGTGTTACCCACTATCCTTTGTTACCCTATGTGTGTCATCCCCATGCTTTGGAGAAATGATTGAAAAAAACCCAGAAACGGGTATAATAGTTAATAGTTCAGAAGTGAAACCAGGACAGAAAGAGTTATGTCATTTCGGAAATACAGAGAGAGAAGAAGAGAGCACGCGTAAGGAAGTCTGAAATATATAGCAATCAAGATTCTGAAAGCTAGCTGTCAGAGCTTGTATTCTATCAAGTTTGAATCGCATATTAATTCACAAGGCGAAGCCCTATAAATTACGTAGCGATTCCAACGATATGGGATCAAGTTCTGACCGTAAACTTGAATAATAGGTTTATGAATTTATTTCACTCTTCAAAATTGACTAATGGGCTGAGCTTTTGAAATAATCCCCCATTGCGTATTTTATTCTAAATACTTCATTGGCGTTGGATACGAGTTCCCAATGTTAAGTGTATAAGGAAAAAATACCAGGGGTAATATAAATATAGCAAGGGAGAGCCAAATATGTGGATAAAGAGCGAAACAAACTGAAAGAGACCAAGAGGAGAGACAGAGAGAGGCAGAGAGGTCGCATAGATAAAACTGATATATGATGATGAATCTATTACCAAAGGAATATATATCATACCAGGTGTCTAACAATAAAGACGTTGTTGGATGGACATAGCAGACGGTGCTAGACAACACCCCCCCCCCCCCCTCACGTCCCCCTCCTCCCCCAATCACCCCACACCCCTACCGGCCAAACCCAACACTAGTGAGGGTGCTATAGTAAATGTAAATCATAGCACGGGCCTATTGGAGGCACCGGCCATGCAGACCGCCACAGGCTTTGGGAGGCTTTGTGGATCAAAAGATCCATTCACCCACAAACACCAACCAAAGGCGGGGAGTAATGGGGCGGTAGGAATGGGGTGGACGTATTCATTGAGGGAGGGTCCAGGCAGCCCCAGGCCTGCAAGTCAGGGGCTTTGTCCCCCGGTGAAGCTTTCCCAGGCCACTAAAAGGACAGGAATCCATAGGAAAAAGGACAAGGGTTATCAAGAAAATAGGACGTGATGGAAAAGGGAAGAAATTGCTGTAATGATTAAAGGATGGAGAGGTTGTTTAGAATAAGGATAGATTTGTGGGTATTTTCTGGTTTTATTCTTGGAGTTGATTGGAGGAGTTGCATGATGGAAATATCTACAAGAATCTATGAATAAAGGATGGCTTATAAGGAACATAGGAAGTGATAGAAAGGGAAATAAATGCAGTAAATGATTAAAAGAGAGTTATATTGTATAGAATACGGATGCATTTGTGCTTTTCCTATCGGGTTTTTATCATGTCAACTACTGGGAAGATTTACGTTATGGAAATGTGATACAAAAATTTGAAAAAATAGAATCTGAAATAAAGTGGAGAATATGGTTTAAAGGGGAAGAAATAATAATAATAATAGACATATATTCATCATATAGAACAGTGCATATTAGTAGGCGAGCGTTGTGACATAACTAATCTGTTTTATAAGTTTTATAAAGATTGTAGTATGAGAAGTCATAGAGCAATGTAATGAAAAAAAAGGTGAAATTGTTTGGAATATTAAGTTTTATTTTAGAGGTAAATGATAAACCTTTATTTGTGTTATGTTGATAATAGTAGATGTAGTGATTATCAAAATATAATCTTTGATACCCTAAGTATCAAATGGATAGAATAAGTGAAGATATATGATATAAGTGAGGGTGGGTGGGAAATAAAAGAGGTGCGATGTGGATGTGTAAAGGTTGAAAGCACGGGTCGAAGTGAGGGGTGTAGTGAGGGGTGTAGTGAGGGGTGTGGTGAGGGGTGTGGTGAGGGGTGTGGTGAGGGGTGTAGTGAGGGGTGTAGTGAGGGGTGTAGTGAGGGGTGTGTGAGGGGTGTAGTGAGGGGTGTAGTGAGGGGTGGAGTGAGGGGTGTAGTGAGGGGTGTAGTGAGGGGTGTAGTGAGGGGTGTAGTGAGGGGTGTAGTGAGGGGTGTAGTGAGGGGTGTGGTGAGGGGTGTAGTGAGGGGTGTAGTGAGGGGTGTAGTGAGGGGTGTGGTGAGGGGTGTAGTGAGGGGTGTAGTGAGGGGTGTAGTGAGGGGTGTAGTGAGGGGTGTAGTGAGGGGTGTAGTGAGGGGTGTAGTGAGGGGTGTAGTGAGGGGTGTAGTGAGGGGTGTAGTGAGGGGTGTAGTGAGGGGTGTAGTGAGGGGTGTAGTGAGGGGTGTGGTGAGGGGTGAGGTGAGGGGTGTAGTGAGGGGTGTAGTGAGGGGTGTAGTGAGGGGTGTAGTGAGGGGTGTAGTGAGGGGTGGAGTGAGGGGTGTAGTGAGGGGTGTAGTGAGGGGTGTGGTGAGGGGTGAGGTGAGGGGTGTAGTGAGGGGTGTAGTGAGGGGTGTAGTGAGGGGTGTAGTGAGGGGTGTAGTGAGGGGTGTAGTGAGGGGTGTAGTGAGGAGTGTAGTGAGGGGTGTAGTGAGGGGTGTAGTGAGGGGTGTAGTGAGGGGTGTAGTGAGGGGTGTAGTGAGGGGTGTGGTGAGGGGTGTAGTGAGGGGTGTAGTGAGGGGTGTGGTGAGGGGTGTAGTGAGGGGTGTAGTGAGGGGTGTAGTGAGGGGTGTAGTGAGGGGTGTAGTGAGGGGTGTAGTGAGGGGTGTAGTGAGGGGTGTAGTGAGGGGTGTAGTGAGGGGTGTAGTGAGGGGTGTAGTGAGGGGTGTAGTGAGGGGTGTGGTGAGGGGTGAGGTGAGGGGTGTAGTGAGGGGTGTAGTGAGGGGTGTAGTGAGGGGTGTAGTGAGGGGTGTAGTGAGGGGTGGAGTGAGGGGTGTAGTGAGGGGTGTAGTGAGGGGTGTAGTGAGGGGTGTAGTGAGGGGTGTAGTGAGGGGTGTAGTGAGGGGTGTAGTGAGGGGTGTAGTGAGGGGTGTAGTGAGGGGTGTAGTGAGGGGTGTAGTGAGGGGTGTAGTGAGGGGTGTAGTGAGGGGTGTGGTGAGGGGTGTATCGAGGGCAATGCGGGCGTGTGAGCAATGCAGTGTATATTTGGTGATTTCGCACTGCTTACCTCAATGACCCACTAGCGCAAATAACCACTTTTAAGCTAAACATTCTACACTGATACAATAATAGTCTGCACTGCATGATTATTCCTCACTGTATCCTGATATCCCCCTAGGTGTATCCTGTTTACTTCCTGCTGACCACGTACCATAGTTTACGCCACGTAACGCTGTTACGCATTGTGTGCCCTGTTACCACTGTGATCGATACCCATCTAACGTGCATACCTTGTCTGGGACGTATAACAAACTCATGTGGTAACCTTATTAAAACCAATGTCTGGCCCTCAATATAAGTCTACAGGCTTTATGAATAGTTCATTCTCCGTTACTATATACCTCAGCGTACACAAACATTTATATAATATAAAACAGCTAAAACATGCATGAATACAGATTATGAGTTACATACACATACACAATAAAGACTGTATTATAGTTGTTTGAGTTACTCATGAGCAGCTCATACCACGGAGCCAGACACAGGAAACTGTCTTTTGCGGATTATGTTGTGAGATGTATTATCCCTCGTATACAAAGTCCCCATTGAGAATGTATGGGTACTCAGTAAACCACGACCCATTATATAAAACCTGTCAGATACCATAACTGGGGTATACGGTTTCAAACCTGTGGTATACGGCCTCAAAACCATGGTATACGGGAAAATAGTCCCTTGTACTATAGAGTCCCTAGTGTTGTACCTTTTAATATGGTAATACCTGGGTTTAGTGTATTGGGGAAGATGGATAATGAATACAACTAACGACTCTGTAAACCACTCGAGCATGCGCTTGTGTATTACTACGGTCAGCCTCTCGTGGTTTACGGCTGCCTGTCCAAAAATCATCGATAATTGTCTGTGTATAGATCAGGGTGAAAGGCTTTTATGGTTTTATTTTTGAATCCTATACTTACTGACTTGTTTTTGACAAGGGACTATAAGGGCAAGATGGCCACTTTCATAACACAATAGCTATGTGCCCTACATTCCCATCTCCCCTGATACTCTCCCAAAACACCCCTCTCTTTCTCTAGTCACCCCTGCCCCCATCTCCCTCACCCTGCCCCCTCCACCCTCACCCTGCCCCCTCCACCCTCACCCTGCCCCCTCCACCCTCACCCTGCCCCCTTCACCCTCACCCTGCCCCCTCCACCCTCACCCTGCCCCCTCTACCCTCACCCTGCCCCCTCCACCCTCACCCTGCCCCCTTCACCCTCACCCTGCCCCCTCCACCCTCACCCTGCCCCCTCCACCCTCACCCTGCCCCCATCTCCCTCACCCTGCCCCCTCCACCCTCACCCTGCCCCCCTCCACCCTCACCCTGCCCCCTCCACCCTCACCCTGCCCCCGTCACCCTCACCCTGCCCCCTCCACCCTAACCCTGCCCCCTTCACCCTCACCCTGCCCCCTCCACCCTCACCCTGCCCCCTTCACCCTCACCCTGCCCCCTCCACCCTAACCCTACCCCCTTCACCCTCACCCTGCCCCCTTCACCCTCACCCTGCCCCCCACCCTCACCCTCCCCCCTTTACCCTCACCCTGCCCCCTCCACCCTCACCATGCCCCCTCCACCCTCACCCTGCCCCCTCCACCCTCACCCTGCCCCCTCCACCCTCACCCTGCCCCCATCTCCCTCACCCTGCCCCCTCCACCCTCACCCTGCCCCCTCCACCCTCACCCTGCCCCCTCCACCCTCACCCTGCCCCCGTCACCCTCACCCTGCCCTCTCCACCCTCACCCTGCCCCCTCCACCCTCACCCTGCCCCTTTCACCCTCACCCTGCCCCCTCCACCCTCACCCTGCCCCCTCCACCCTCACCCTGCCCCCATCTCCCTCACCCTGCCCCCTCCACCCTCACCCTGCCCCCTCCACCCTCACCCTGCCCCCTCCACCCTCACCCTGCCCTCTCCACCCTCACCCTGCCCCCTCCACCCTCACCCTGCCCCCTTCACCCTCACCCTGCCCCCTCCACCCTCACCCTGCCCCCTCCACCCTCACCCTGCCCCCATCTCCCTCACCCTGCCCCCTCCACCCTCACCCTGCCCCCTCCACCCTCACCCTGCCCCCTCCACCCTCACCCTGCCCCCTCCACCCTCACCCTGCCCCCGTCACCCTCACCCTGCCCCCTCCACCCTCACCCTGCCCCCCACCCTCACCCTCCCCCCTTTACCCTTACCCTGCCCCCTCCACCCTCACCCTGCCCCCTTTACCCTCACCCTGCCCCCTCCACCCTCACCCTGCCCCCTCCACCCTCACCCTGCCCCCTCCACCCTCACCCTGCCCCCTCCACCCTCACCCTGCCCCCTTCACCCTCACCCTGCCCCCTCCACCCTAACCCTACCCCCTTCACCCTCACCCTGCCCCCTTCACCCTCTCCCTGCCCCCTCCACCCTCACCCTGCCCCTCCACCCTCACCCTGCCCCCTCCACCCTCACCCTGCCCCCTCCACCCTCACCCTGCCCCCTTCACCCTCACCCTGCCCCCTCCACCCTAACCCTACCCCCTTCACCCTCACCCTGCCCCCTTCACCCTCACCCTACCCCCTTCACCCTCATCCTGCCCCCTCCACCCTCACCCCTGCCCCCTTCACCCTCACCCTGCCCCCTCCACCCTCACCCTGCCCCCTTCACCCTCACCCTGCCCCCTTCACCCTCACCCTGCCCCCTCCACCCTCACCCTGCCCCCTTTACCCTCACTCTGCCCCCTCCACCCTCACCCTGCCCCCTCCACCCTCACCCTGCCCCCTCCACCCTCACCCTTTACCCTCACCCTGCCCCCTTCACCCTCCCCATCTCCCGGTGACCTTTATGACCTCAGAGTGAGGTGAGTCAGGAAGGTGACCCGTCCGGCCAACATGAAAGCAGGCGACGGGGTGCCGGGTGACAGGCAGCGCCACGCTCCGTCGAGCCAGCGGCCAAATGACGAACTAAAACTGGGTGGACAAAGGATTGCGGAGGAGTAGCTGCATATTGAGAGGGGCTGGTTAGAGAGTGGCATGTGAAGGGGTGATAATGACAGGGGCGGGTTTCATAAACTAATCTTTATTCGGGAGCAGCTCACAGGAGAAGGCGTTATAACGGGTATTTGTGAGTAGGCTCAAGGGCTCTGAGCAACTCGTCAGTGGAATCTCCACTCACAATGTTAGTATCATAAAATAGTTACTGCTACTGATGTGAAAATGTACTAGGCAATATCATTGCAATACAACAGGCAGGTTAAAATGATAAATTACTCATATTGTATATTGGTCAAATTGTTTTGAGTGGATGTTTATATAATAGAGATAATATAGAGGTAACCTATAAAAGTCTAGGGTCAGAGGTCATATCCCAACGAGTTTTAATCACTATGTAATTCACAAGGCGAAG